>VWPV01004151.1:0-49572 GCA_013389885.1 Geococcyx californianus
CCAACCAAACGATTCTCTGATTCTAAAAAAGACCTTAATAGGATGGCCTTGTACAGTGATAAACCAGATGACATTCGCCTGTGGTTAAAACTGCTTACAGATGCTCATACTTTGGTTCAGCAGCACAAGTATTTAATAGTCCTATAAAAGTAAAGACAGCGGTCTACACATGCCAAGAATTTACACACCTCTTTGTTAGAAGTACATGGTTTAGCGCATAAACAAAAACTTCAAAATTCAAAGTTACTCAGCTGATCTCTGCCCTTTCTTCTAAAATGGCATCATGGGGTTCCTGCACTGTGCACAGAGCAGCAATTATTTTACAGACTTTTACTTGCGGTAAGTTTTAAGGTTCTAACAAAATCCTGCCTTTTATTTGCTGCCTAACTGAGAAGCCATGTAATCATGTCACGGCTTAGCCACGACCTGGCTAATTTTCACAGCTAAAACCATGCAGCTGGGCTCCCAAATTCCACTTCCCCCAACACCAGGGGAAGGAGAGAGGAAAATGTGAGGAAAAAGGATTGTGGATTGGAAACTAAAACTACAGCTTTAATGAAATTATGATAATAGTACTAATGATTAAAATTAGAAAATAATGAAATATGTACAAATATCCGAGATCACACCCCCCACCCCACCCCTTGATGACTGTTCATCACCACAACTGCTGTAGAGCAGACATGAAGGGACAGGTACACAGCTAGAAGGGAGCTGAACTCAAGAAATTCAGGGATGCAGGAATCTGGAGTCAGGAATAATCAAACAGCGGGTCCTCAATGGACATCAGCCATTGCAGAAGAGAGCAAGATCCTCATGATCTCTCAATTTTATACCAAGTGTATGGGACAGAGACGTGGAATGGGGGTGCAATTTCAGATATTTGTACATACATATTTCATTACTTTCTAATGATTTTAATCATTAGTACTATTATTATCATGATTTCATTAAAGCTGTAGTTTTAGTTTTCAGTCCGCAAGCCTTTTATCCCTCACTTTTCTCTCTCCTTTCCCTGGGGATGGCAGGAGTGGAATTTGGAAGCCCAACTGCACAGCTTTTAGCTGCTGAAATTACCCAGGTCGGGGCTAAACCATGACAAATCATTGCCAGGTTTTCCTTGGGAAATGCTTAGTTCTGTTTGGTAACCAGAATTCTCTCTATGGAACTGGTATGAGGAAGTCAGGTTGGTGCGATCAGGATAGTCAAGCTGTGCAGGCAGAGAGATGGGGCTACTCCATGTAATACAGAATAGCATTGGAGAACACAAATTGTAACAATATCATCAAGGTCATCAAAGGCTGGAACTTTGATGCCTGTGGCAGTATTTGACAGGTAGCTTAAAAATTAAGTCAAAGTATGTGGTCACCTCTCGTAGTAATTCCTTTACTAAATGCCATTTTTAAGACTTTTTCAAGCGTATGATGCACTTACTTGGGGATGGGAGCTACAGTAAAGTCAGTCCTTCACCATGGGAAGATCTAGGGCCTCGTTGGCCGTTTGTATCACACATAGCTCAGATGCAGGGCACACAGACAGCAACAAAGCAGATGCTTCAAGGAGACACTAGTTCAGATAATTTGCAAAGTACATTTTCCAAGTCTTTTAACAAAACTCTGAAGTCTAAAGGAAATCTGACAGGAGACCTCTCCTCACGTTTGTCAGTACTGGAGGGGAGTTTCTGCCTCACCAAGACAAAGGCTTTTTTCTTCCACTGTTTGAAAACTGTTTTAATTAGGAGGCCTGACCAGCCAGGTGTTTGATTGCCACCTCTTCATGCAGACATTAATCTCAATTTGAAAAGAGCTTTAGCAAATAATGCTTCTTTTCGTTTAACTTCTCAGGACAACAGATGTCCCTGTCTTCCGAAATAAAAAGGCTTTCTTTTAAGGTTTGAGTGTCCTTTGCTTTCATAACTTGGTGACGAATAGGATAGTGATAGGAACTCTGCCCGGTTCCTTCAGAACACTGCCTACTTTTATTCACCTAATAGGAGCTCAGGGAACTTTAGCCCTTACTTAAAGACAATAACATGGTTTTCATCTGGCTGCCTTTGTGCATGACAACATTCTGCTTGTTGGAAAAGTTCAGAGCTGTCAGTGGTTAATGCCAGATACACTTCTTTCTGACGTAGGTGCCTGGAGTAGGTCAGAATGGGCTGCTCAGTTTGCTTGCAGAAGGTGCAGTTGGGAAGGTGAAGGCTGACTGTCAGCCCCAGTTTTAATGTCCATATCGTTAGTGGGAGACGCATACAGTGACAAATCTCGGTAATGGGAGACTGGCACTAAGCTCAGCAACTCACTGGCATAAGGAGATCAAACACTTTGGAGTGGGGACACCCAGAATTGAAAGGAAATGTGCAAATAAGTAAGAGGAGGGGCAGATGACGTAGAAAAGGGGTGTGTGAGGGGACAGACAGACAGTGCTCAAAAATGTTCTGGAAAATAGGGCCTTTATGATAAGAATAATTTGGAACTTCAAAGTTGACCCTTTCTTAATGTATTTTTCATTAAAAAACTGCCTTTTGTCAGTTCAGTAAATGGCATTTACAGAGCCTCTGTGCAGCAGGCCAGATAAACCTGTGTTTTTGTTTCACTGTGGATACTGAAAAACATTTATCAAGTTGTAAAGGAGGAGGTTTTTGCAATTCCTGGCATTAGAAAGACATCCTTAAGATGAGCTGGGTTCTCCCCTTCCATGAAATGTTCAGCCCTGCACTTGGCATGACCCTGGCTGGAAGGGGATCAAGCACTCAAATGTTCCCATCCAATCTCTACAAAACTGGGAAAGGAAAACAGACATATTACTGCAGTCAATAAAAACACTGAACGAGGCCAGACCTTCAGTCAGACTCAAAACCAAAGAGAATGCTCAGCTGACGTTCATTTATGCTTTCTAGTGATTCAGAGAGCGCTTGCCTTAGCCCTGGGCTAGTTACCAGTATGACCCAGTACTTACTGCTGGTAGGCAAGTATAAAATAATACCTAATATTGTATTGCTCAACAAAATCTCTTGCTGCTGTTCAGCAAACTCAGCCAAGAGCATTTGTGTCAGTGACTGAATGAAGGTCGCCAGGCTGATGGTTCAGTTATTATGGCAGATCTTGAGTTAAGCTCCATTAATAAAGGCTGTGTTAAACATTCACAGGAGCACCCTATCTAAGCTCTACCAGGTGCCACAGAAACCAAACTCCAAGGATAATCAACAGCGAGACATCAGGAAAAAGGCACGTTATTTTCCCAGTTGTTTATAAGACTTAGAACGCAATGTAGAATGAATGAATATTGTGTTCAGTTTTGGGCATCATGGTATAAAAAAGGACATTAAATACTAGAGAGCGTCCAGAGGAGGCTACAAAACTGGTGAAGGGTCTAGAGGAGAAATCATGGAGTGGCTGAAGCCCCTTGGTCTGTTCAGCCTGGAGGAGACTGACAGGGGACCCCATAGCTGTTTACTGCTTCCTCACAAAGGAAGGAGGAGGAACAGGCACTGATCTCCTCTCTGGTGACCAGTGGTAGGACTCAAGGGAACAGGAGGAAGATGTGCCAGGGGAGGTTGTGGCTGGACAGTAGGAAAAGGTTCTTCACGCAGACGGAGGTGGAGCACTGCAACAGCTCCCCAGGGATGCAATCACAGTGCCAAGGCTGACGATATTCAAGAAGAATTTGGACAATGCCCTCAGACACACAGTGTGAATATTGGGGTTGTCCTACGCAGGGACAGGAGTTGGACTCGATGATCCTTGTAGGTCCCTTCTAACTTTGGTCATTCTACAGTTTTAAATTAAACTTCCTTTTTATCCACTAGAGTTACTCATCAAAACCATTCTGTTCTTTTACAGCAAACAACCTGCAGTGCGTTAATTTGCTGGAGAGCATGGGAAAATCAAAGCAATTTTCATATAACATGAGACCAACCACTGCTGCAAAATCAAAAACTACGAGAGTCAAGCACTAAGGAAAACCAAATTTTTGGAATTTAAAAAGCATATTCCGGTTCTTTCATAACACAGAAGTCATCTACAACATATTTTCCATTTTGTATTAGCTCAGTACTACATGCCAAGCAGGCTTCTAGGGAGTTGGACTCATTCTGTGTACAAATTAAGTTTTTAAATGCAACTGTTAATTTATTTACTGACAGGATGAAACCTGAAATGCATTTGGAAACAGAAAATGAAGCACTAAGCCCAGCATTACAGTAGAGCTGCAGGGCCTTCCAAAGTTTTCCGTTGTCAAAAGTAGGGATTTTGGATGTGTTTATCACACGCAGTTTCAAAGGACAGGGAAAGTAAATTGCTTTCCACGGTCTGTGGAAATAGTTAAGGGTGTGTCATCTACCTTTTGAGATTATCATTGATTTTTTTTCCATATTAGTAACTACTTTTATACATGCAAAAAGAGTTTTTTTACAGAAAGCAAGAAAAGATGGGACCTATTCTATAAGAAAAAGTGATCTTACAAGAGCTTTGGAGCTGCCAGTGTACAGTATTTACCTTGCACAAATATTTAAAAATATGAACTCAACAAAAATAAAAAAGTTGCTGTAGTTTCAAAGTGCATTGTTTTCTATTTTTCCTTCTAGTTGGTATTACGTAATTCTACTTATTTTAATCAATATGATGCTTCAAAGTAATAGATGATTGGAGTCAATATGTCTGTTTCTTTGGAAGCACTTCAGCTTCAAGGAGACTGAATTTTTACAGGCTGACAGCTGGGCTTATTCAGCCTGGAGAAGAGAAGGCTCTGGGGAAATCTCATAGCGGCCTCCCCAGTACCTAAAGGGGCTACAGGAAAGCTGGGGAGGGACTTTAACAAGGGCAAGTGGTGACAGGACGAGGGGGAATGGCTTTAAATTGGAAGGGGGAAGATTTACATGAGACATTAAGAAGAAATTCTTCACAAATGAGGGTGGTGAGGCATTGGCACAGATTGCCCAGGGAAGCTGTGGATGTCCCCTCCCTGGAAGTGTTCAAGGCCAGGTTGGATGGGGCCTTGAGCAGCCTGGGCTGGTGGGAGGTGTCCCTGCCCGTGGCAGGGGGGTGAAACTGGATGGGCTTTAAGGTCCCTTCCAACCCAAACTGTTCTATGATTTTATTCTATGATTTTCTTTAACACCTCTCACTGTGGTCACCCCACCTATTAAAACAATTTCCCATAACTTGCTTGGAAAGAACGGCAGCTGAGGTGTGCAGTTCTTTGTAAAATTTTTATTCTGTTTCACTTACAAAAAAATTGACAAGCTTTGTTCCAACATCTTCCATTCAAAACTAAATAGAAGTAAATGCTTTACAATAAATGCAGTTTGACCTCTTTAGTACACGGCGTTCATCGGGCCAGCTCCCTGGGGATGAGAGGCAAGGTAGATGTTGAAACAGTAATGGAGGTCCGTTAGCCACTGCTCTTGAACTTCACCGCTCTTCAGTGTCTGGAAAGAAGGAGAAAGAAGGTAAAGCTTAGTTTCACTCATGGCATTTGCAAAGCTTTGCTTTGTTTTTACAGTTAATAAGGGGCGCTGTTCAAAGTACGGGGTGGCCTTGTTCACCTGCACACAGCAACCTCATTCGCATTTATACATTTCAATACAAACTGCTTCTTAAAGCCTAAACAATAATGTGTTACTGTTGGGTGGACCAAGTCGGTGTTACATTATTGTGTGAATTCCAGTAGATGTGACTTCCTCACTCTTAATTACAGCACCTTCCGTACTTTCAGTTCTGCCATTATAGTTAATGAAAATGCAAATGAGTGTGGTTCTACTAAAGCAGGACAGTTCAATACCTCAGTCTACAAGAGAACCACTACCCACAGACAAACACAGCCCACAGTCCACTCTTAATTCACTCTCCTTAGCATTCCTAAGTGGTTCAGAAATCCCGGCAGCAACAACAACTACAACCCACTCGCAGTGGAACATCACAAAAACTGGATGATGCATTTTCAACACCAAAGGAAACCAACCTCCTCACTCTCCAAAAAAGAATTTGCCGGACACTGACATCTGCCTTTGCCACCACTGAGGTTGTTTCTGATAACAGACCTTGTAAAAGCTCCTCATGGATACGTGTGGCTTATTCAATCCTGTGCCAGATAGAAACTCTCAGCACTCAAATCGAGTGAGAGCTTTGTGCAAAGGCAGTTTCAGACCTTTTTCCCTAAAGAGAGACGCAACCGCGATAGTCTCAAAACCACTGGAATGCAGATGTGTGAGGAGCAGTGCTGGATTTTGCAATATTTGAAAAATACTTCAATTTTTGGACCATACATATTTCACAGAATCATAGAATGGTTTGGGACCTTAAAGATCACTCCATTCCAACTGCCCTGCCATAGTCAGGGACACCTCCCACTAGACTGGGCTGCTCAAAGCCTCATCCATCCTGGCCTTGGAACACTTCCAGGGAAAGGACATCAACAACTTCTCTGGGAAACCTGTGCCAGTGCCTCACTGCCCTAATAGTAGAAAATTTCTTCTTAATATCTCATCTAAATCTCCCCTCTTCCAGCTTAAAACTGCTACCCCTCATCCTATCCCTGTACTCCCTGATCAAGAGCCCCTCCCCAGCTTTCCTGTAGCCCCTTTAAGCACTGGAAGGTTGCTATAAGATCTCCCTGAAGCCTTCTCTTCTCTAGGCCAATCAATCCCAATTCTCTCGGCCTGTCCTCACAGTGAAGGAACTCCAGCGCTCTCATCTTCTTTGTGGCCCTCCTCTGGACTCGCTCTAACAGGTCAATGTCCTTCCTGTGCTGAGGAATATTTAATATACTAGAGTTTGATTTAATCACATCTTCATACACCTGTAGAACCCTGTTCCAATAAACAGAAATCATCGGTTTCTTATTTGGGGACAGCTCTCCCTCAGACAGGCTGTGAATCCAGCACACTTTGTTAGGAAGCCAACTGGTGTCCAGGGCCCCTGGGCTGGGTGCAAGCTGTAAGAGACTGATGCTTTGTGGCTGTTTTAAACCACCTGTTTTGCTGCCTTAAACCACTGCTGAGACTGCAGGAGAGACAACCTTCAACCCCTTATATCTCACTCTAGCGAGCAGCCCAACTGCACTTGCAGCCCAAAGAGGTCATGCTGCAATCCTGCCCGTTGGGAGAGCAGGGGCAGAACGATACTTTGGACCCCAGAGCCTCCCTAAGCACTCCTAAACTCAGTTCCAGAACTTTCCTGGAAGAAGCACTGCACAGGCCCACCAAAACTTATTATAAATAACACTCTGCAAGAGGGGTATACGTAGGTCAGCGTGCCCGTCATCCACAGAGAAAGAAGAGGACCAGAGCCCAGATGCTGTCCTAGCAATTTTCTGTCTCTCTCCCTTTCCTCCCTCTTTCTTTCTTTTCCCTTAACACAGATTAAGCAGCCAATGCCAACCTTATCCCCAAGAATGCCTTTACAAATAAATTCCTTTTAGATCAATTGTTTGGCCTCATTTTGCCTTCATCTAGCCCAGTGGGTACTGAACCCATAAATTTTACGGGGTGATCCAGGTTCTTATCCCAGTGACCCCTGAACTATCCAGACTGGGTCACGACACAAGCCAAACTTCAAAACTGTCTCATCTGGGCAGTGACCACAGAAGTACCAACAAGGAGCTACACAGCTTACACTGCTGAGTCAAATAAAAGACAATCCTAACTTGTGCATTGCTAAACATCTGTTCTTGTGTTTGCAATCATTTTTAAACCTTGTACACCCTCATAATCTGTGGGAGACATCAACAAGTTTCATACCATGATGTCCTTGATGATCTGTTGCACCAGGAATTCGTTTGTGATCATATGGCTCCTGAGCTGACCATGCTGCATTAGTAAGCGAAGCAACTGAGCAACGACAGGCAGCTCTTCCCGACAGATCCTGCTCACTTGCAGGCTCTGCAGCATCAATCTCAGTAATCGTGGCAGGAGTGCTAATGCAGAAATACACGATCCCCACAGCATATCCCTGAGGGAGAGGAGAACAAAAATTAAAATGATCAAGGACATGTATTTCAAGTATGTTTCTGTGAAACAGCCTCACAGCTGCACAAGGAAACTGCCTCTGTGAAAGCCATCATGCCAGCCGCCTCCCCCATAATGGGTGCTGAAGCAGAAAATGTGTACCAGAAAATGCTAAGCCTGAAAATATTCTAAGACAGGGTGTCAAACTCACGGCTCCTGCCATTCTACTGTTCCTGCAGCGTAACGTGCATCAGATGCTGCACATGTGACCACTGTGCTGGCAGCAGAGCAGGGGCAAGGATCTCAGCACTGCCACCAGCTAGAAACAAGGTGCTGGGCTGGATAAAACAAGGTGGAGGGACAGATTCAAGCTGCGGGCTGTGAGTTTGACACCCTTGCTCTAAAACTAGGCCTATCACTGGGAAAATAGGGGAGGTCTTGCCCTGGAGCTACAAATGTTGCTGAAGCTCTAATACAATGTAATTTCTGCTCCATGCAGCTGGGAAGAGGTTTCACTTCAGTCATTGCTGAGGTACACCTGAAACTTATTTATGACTCAGAAGAAATCAAACAGTGGAATCAGTATTTTAATACAAGTCATTAGACGCAATAAGTGAAGGAGGACTCCAGCTTTAAAAACATGTCTTAAATTTTAAGTGAGCTTTGAACAACTTTTCTGTATGTGGAACAGTTAGAGGAAAAACCTGCTGTTTGAACTGTTTAAAAACATTTCAGTTATATGAGTAAATTTAAATCTGGTATCTGTAACTTTTGTGGTTTTTAATCAAGTTTTTTCATATGTAACTTTGGGGATTTGCAGGCTAAAAAAATGATGCCTGAGAAGTTTTGTTGAAGCTGAAACAATATCAGTTAAGAGTACAAGCTTGTAAAGACATATCCTTTCCATGTTGCTTTTCAATGTATCCAATGAAAGTAAAGGCTAAAACTAAAGATTAAGGTATAAATATCCACCTTCCAAAAGTCGGGATCATTCTGACGTCGAACTAGAACAACTACACTAAGTAAAAGCTTTGAGATGGGAACTTCTGCAGTTATTGTTTAAAATAATTCCAGCTAATTTTGCAGCTATTTTTCTCAAATCTACCTACTGTTCTCAAGTAAGCAAAAGACAGCAAAATAAAGTCGGGGGATATCTGGGTGTAGCCTTTCATTTTACATCTGTAAATGCTTGTGGGTACAAAGGCAGAGACAATTAATGTGAGAAAAGCAGCATTACCTTTTCTGTAGATGTTCTGCATCCTCTTTGTCTAAAGTCAGCAGAAAGTACAGAAGACTGTAACAACAGGAGGCTAAGAATTTGTGCAGGTTTTCACTTAAGATGCAAGCTTGATCCAAGAGCTTATTTATGGCACATAGAACAGATCCAGCTGTGCTATCAGGTATGACAACCAATCCAACCTGGAAGAAATCAAAAAACCCAAGTTAATCACTTGATATCCATTTCTTTGCTGATATACAAGCGGGTCTAGAGCTGAATAATCTCTTTCATATCATGACATATGAAGTCCAACACAAAAACCAAGACTAACTCTATAGGCTGGGATCCACGAGTGAGAAAGGACAGACAAAGAGACCGTTATAGAACATGTTCTATCTGTCACAGTGAGACAATGCTCAACTCTACGGCTTCACTCAGTATGAGTGGACATGTGTTCAAATGCAGACGTTTTCTTACCCTTGGTTAGAAAATGTCTGTGCCCACCAAACCACAACACTTTGTCTGTGAAGCTGGTGTTAGCCAGTAACAATGTAACTGTGCTTAAGCACCTACCCTATTCACCAGACCCGTCTCTCTCTGAGATTCAAGTCCAAGTCAGTGCTCAAAAGGCACCCACTCTTTGTAGAAGATGTGAAAGCAAAATACACGGAAATCCTCAAAAGCCTTTCAGAAAACGATCTGCTGAATTGCTTTGAACATTGGCAGCATCGTATGCAGAAGGGAACTAGTATGATGGTGACTGTAGTTGATTTTCTTAATTTGATAATTAGAGTTATAGGCACAGTCTCAATTTTTTTGTGTGTTGGATCTCATATATTACTTTGTTTCTGTTCAAGTACTACACACTATTGCATTTTTTCAAACCTATTTTCCTAAGAAATTGCCACCCATACCAACTGAAGGTTAAACCTGCAACTTCATTCCATCCCTTCCAAATAAACACTTAAACATATGTAAAAAAAAAAACCCCAACTGCTTTGAGCTTTGCTCTCAAAGATGGTACAGGCACAGAATGTCTGGACAGAATAGTTCTTTCCTTTTAAGCAGATACCATGGGACAAAGCAGCCCTTCCACATCTTGAAAGTGAGCAGTCACTGAGGTAAAAGAAAACTCAGATTTACCCTCTAGAAAGAAAAGCTTCTACTGGATCACAGAATGACCTAAGTTGGAAGGGACCCACAAAGACCATCGAGTCCAACTCCTACCCTTTCATAGGACAATCCCAACACTCACACCCTGTGTCTGAGGGTTTGTCCAAATACTTCTTGAATACTGCCAGGCTTGGCACCATGACTGCTTCCCTGGGGAGCTGTTCCAATGCTCCAACACCCTCTGGGTGAAGAACCTCTTCCGAATATCTAACCGGTAATCATCAAGGTGAGTCTTAGAAATTCGACAAACTCAACAGGAATGACAGCATTATGAGCAGGGCTAATGGAACATATGGTGGGCCCATAGCTTGGGCAATACTCTTCTGTTGTTAAAATGAAAATGTCATCTTAAGTAAGGATTTTACAGGCATGATAAAATAACATCTTAAAAATTGTCTTTTGGGGTAGAGGCAGTAAATTAGAAATCAGTTTAAATTCTGAAGTGCTATTGAATAACTATCCTGGATTTTTGTCCTGTAAAGCCATAAAAATTCATGTATCACTAACATGGCAGGATTTATCTTATTAAAAAAATAATTTAAGGAGTTTTGGAGCAGCATTTATTTGCTCACCTGCAGATACATTGTTTTAAGCTCGCTTAACAAGGTCAGCTGTTTCTTTTACAAATGTTTAGAAAAAGATCAATAAAGAAGTACAAGCTCCAGAAAAGTGGGATGTATTTCATTGGCACAATTACTCATGAGAGGTGAAAGACAAAAGACCAATGATGGGTTCAAACATTTAAATATTTCTAATATAAGAGGCGAGGTGTATTTCAAGGCCAAAAGTGCATGCAAATCATTGTCCCATGCTGACCTTGCATCAGCTAGCTGCAAAGGTAGGTGAAGGATGGCATTCCTGCACGACAGAAGATGGACTGCAACAGTCACCAAGACCCTGCTGGATACTGCAGAACATCGAGGCGGAAAATAATAAAACCTAATAATGATGTTCCTAACCCACCACCAAGAGGAAATAATGATAGTGAGCTGGATGGGTGTCTGCATCTAAAGAAGCATCTTGAAGATCAGATCAGCCAACACTGCTGATGAAATGTGTCAGTCAGCCCACCTGGAAGATGATGGGAACACAGACATTCCAATTTATACAAACGCATTAGATGAGACAGCTCAGACAAATTCCTATATAGGATGTTTGCCTACACAGTGCTTTTCTTCTCTGTTAGGTATCATCCATCTGGAGATGTTGGACACCAGTCTAATCAACTATAAAAATTCACTTAGTTGCTTGGTCTCAAGGCATGATGTAGCAGAGCATATAGGCTGATGTGTAAACCGTGATGTGCGTCAACATCCACCTTCAAAAATCCAGATTAAGCTACTCCCTATGGAAGCTTTGGTCCAGTAGTTTTTCCAGTGGGCCAGGGAAGAGCAGAAACTTGTGAGATCACATAACTGCCCTGACCGAAGGATAGGCAAGTCCTCCTTCTCGGCAGCTAGCAAAGATAAATCAATGAAAAATTCTGTCTCTCACAATTCCGTTGCCCAGCACTGGTTTTGCCATCCCCTCCTCAGCTCGGGATGTTCAGGATTAGGAAAGGACAAACTATAAAACCCATCTGAGGCTGCTACTTGCTCTTTTGAAAAACTAAAGAAAACAAGATATCTTTCATTTACAGCTGTGCTGGCTTGAAAAGAAGCTGAACTACTCACAGATCAGAACAAAAAATAAGTTTGGATACCAACAATTATTAGGTTTTTCTTTTTTTTTTTTTTTTTTTTTAAATTCTGCTAATCTTGTTGAAAATTTTTGCAATTGAAATGATCCATGGAATCCATGGAATAAGTGGATTTCAGGATTAATGAAACTATTAGAAAATCACAAGGACATTAACTTAGAAGACAAAATGGTACTTACCAGATATTTACAGATGCCAGTCTGCAGAATGTCAAAACACTGACTTTGACAAGGGATAGTAGACAAGCTGTGACAGATCATCTGTTTAAATAAAACAAAGTTAGATTTGAGTACTCTAAATGCAACCAGCAGCTATTCTCTGTATAGTCATACTCTGATGACAGACCTAGATAAAAAGCACCTGTGGGGATACAGCATATTTGTCTCCAAGTATTGATTCTTTACAGTGTATGAGAACAACATTGCAAACATAAATTGTTTAGTGTTTGAAGAGGTATCAGCCTACACAATTAGTTTTTTGGTTAATGACTTTCTTCATTTTACCTACGTGACAGAAGTAGAAGGCCAAAACTATTCAATATCCAACTACAATGCCACAGCAACGCCACTTGACTTTCCTTGGAGCTAAAGGATTTCAGCAAACAACTTCACAAATAACAAGCATGAAACAGAGGAAATGCAGTGAAACAGGACAGAAAAAAATACAATGAAGAAGAAAGTAGCAACAATCCATTTCTAGCTTATTTTCCTCTACATTGCCAAATATGTGACTTTCCAAGATCATAGAACAGTTTGAGTTCAAAGGGAACTTAAAGATCATACAGTTCCAACCTCCCTGCCATGGCCAAGGACACCTTCCACTGGATTAGGTTACTTAAAGCCTCATCCAACCTGGCCTTGAGCACCTCCAGGGAGGAGGCATCCACAACTTTCGCGGGCAACCTGCGCCAGTGCCCCATCACCCTCAAAGGAAAAAATTTCTTACTAATACCTAATCTAAATCTACCTGCCGGCTTAAAAGTGCTATCCTTTGTCCAAGATAATACCGAATATAATACTAGAAAGGGAAATCTTGTTTTATGAAAAGCCAAAAACTTTCTGGTCCTTATATCACTGGGCTCTAGCAACCTGTACAGTTTCCCAGAGGCATGACAGAAAGAAGTTTAAAAATAAAAAGAGTAAACCGAAGACTCAAATCTTATTTCTTTAGTAAAAAATGTATGGGTGAGAATGATTGTGTAGAGTTGACCAAGACCTCGTGTAATACTATATGGCTCCTGGATAGGGCAAAGAAACAAGAGCTCTAGAACATCTCCCAACAAGCCATCCTATAATCCTCAGCTGATGGCTTCCTCTGTTCCACTTTTCTTTCCTGTCTATTCCAATAAATTGCAAACTAGTCAGAGAGCCTGGATGACCTCCATCTGCTTACATTCATTGCTTGTTCCAGCAGTGTCACCTGAAATCTCCAGAAAGCAATGCGCATGAGTGTCTTATTAGACCGTGAGCAATCATGATGTCCTGCTACAAAAAAGGAAGGTGGAAGAACCACTACCTGAGGAATGAAATGCTCTGTGCTTACAGGAATCAGAAAGACAACAGCAATATCAGACATTTGAGGGAGAGAAGAATTTAAGTCCCTGAGTTTTACAAGTATCTCATCTAAGTAAAAAACCCATTCCTCTAAGACACCTTGCCAACTAAAGAAAGAACTAAAGAAAACTTTCACAAAACCGTCTCACTTGAGGGATTAAACACTGTGATAGTGTCCTGGTTTTGACACTTCAGTTAAATTGAGCAGTTCAGGACACTTAAACAAGAGATCATGACAAAACTGAAAACATCATCTATGTTATGTCAAATAACAGTCCACAACATTTCCACCTAAAAAGAGACCTCAAGGAAAGGAAAGGTTAGGAAAAGAACCAGTATCTCAAGGTCATGTAATATGAAAACTCAATCCTAAGTAATATGGGTAACAGTGGTGGTTTAAATAAACAGAAATGGCCAAGCAGTATCAACTGTGGTGATATCAAAGTGTGCTCAGCCTTTTTCAAAGCTACATGCCACACATGCTTTTAGCCCTGCTTACGCTGGCCAAATTCCGGAGATCCTTAACACATTTCCTTGAGAGAACATAATTCTGTCAGGTTGTCATGATATTGTTCATGTTAATCAGTTTTACAGGGGTAATTGTGCAAGTATTTTGTTTGACTGGTAGGACTATTTAAAAAGCAATTTTATAGATCCTCTTGCACAGCATGCCCTTATTTTCAATACATTTATTTAATAAAGAAATAATATTATTAAAACTGTGTACTCCACCCTAAGTATGGTACTGCTTCTGTACACTCCAATTTGAAAGCAATTAAAATATGAAGTAGTCTAATATTCCCAAGAAACGCACTAAAAACATTTGCGTACGAGCAGTGTCAAGGAATAAAGACAAGCTGAGACAGAGGTTACTACTGGGGATTGTCAAATCATGGACAAACTGGAATGCGCATCTGACCTAGTATTTTAATGAGTAACACTTACACAAAAGGTAAAGCCACACTGATGAAAATGGTTGGCTGACAGCTCTAAGTTGAGAAACAGTATCATGACAGGAGGACTGGACTAACCTATAGAAAAGACCACACGGGTTTGATAAATAACACATACAGAAAAAATTTAGTGGGAGAGAAGTAATGGGTCATGTGCTCGGAGGCCAATAAAAACTTCTGCACACAGCTAGAAGTTTTAGCAGTTGGAAATGAGAAAATTCTGTGTGTAACAACTGACTTACAAGGTGGTGGTGACAGAACCATGAAATGGGCAAATGTCACTTTAGAATGGGAAATAAAGATAATCACAATAAGGTGAGCAGAATACGGATCATGTGTTCAGTACTACTCCATAAGACATCGCTTAGACCATTTCTGACATACTGTGCAAAACAGGAATCACTCATTCTCAAGAAAGGTAAATTCAAATTGAATGAGAATAGAAAAACCGCATAAAGAACAGAGACCCCATCTTACAGGTATCAATAGAAAGAACTTAAACCACCTAGGCTGGCAAAACTGAGAAGGGATATTATTATCACTTACAAACACAACAACGAAGTGAAAACTGCTGCAGGCGAACAAATACAACCAAACAGCAACAAAAAATAACAATCATCATAGCTGGCTGGGAATGCAGATGAGATGGAAATTAGGGAAGGATTATGAAAAGGGAAATGCAGGAGGCATTCACTGCCCATAAGACAGAGCTCAGGAAGTTTACAAAAGGGATACGCCAAATGCTTGTGAGCGTAGGACACTACACAGTAAACTAGGGAGACCCCTTCTAATTCAACACATACCCACGAGGTCAACAAATTGAAGACATTGAAGGCAAATCCACCAGGCCCACCCAGAAAACTAAGATTTCATTATTAATAAAACCATTGTTAACATTTCACCCTTAGGACTATGTCCCTAGAACAGACCTACCAGCCCACTGAGCCTCTCCCTGAGATGACAAGTTGCACGAGCATTTCTTAACAGGCACAACGCACCCACACTCAGACTCTTCCAGAACTGGCAAGGAAAATGGGCATCAGACCACTGCAGAGCAGTGTGCTTGTTTAAAGGGTGGCGGTAAAGTGCATTGGCAAGATAGTTTTTCAACCTTCTAAATCTTTCTGACCCCCAAAACAGCACAACCATTCCCTACATCCAGTTCTTTTTTCCTGTGATTAAGTGGGAGTGGCAATCCTTTTCAATTCCATAAATTAAATCCTGCTTGAAATGGCTTTCCTAACAAATGCCTGTTAGAAAAAGTGAAACTGAAACATTATTAGACATGGAAATGAAAAGCAAAGAAAACTTAATTATCACATGAAAATTAGTATTTTTCCTGACAATTTATTTTCCTTAGGCAAGGGTTTGCACGATGTTTAATTTCCATAATAAAATGTCATAGCTGATTCATTATTTTACATTTGATTAGCATTTATCACATTGTTGGCGCAGTCAAGAGATTGGTTATGGACTGAAGCCAGAGCAGCTTTGTTTCAGAGTATTACTGAAGGGAACGGACAGGGAATGAACATTTGATTGTGGGGAGGGTATTTACCTTTTTGGGACAAGTATTTTATAGTAGGTTTTGTTCAGTGGTTTGACGGTTTATTTTTTTGGTATTTTTTAATTTTGTTTGAATATCCACTTGAGTAAAAATTAAGCCAAAGAAAAGCATTCTTTTAAAATGGGGATTAACGGCTACCATCACCAGGCTCCATAACCCACAGGCAGTTTTTCAAACCAAGCCTTATTGATCAGACAAGCCCAACGACCAATCATACTAATGAGTCACATGACTACAACAGCAGGTTCCCTGCTAGTGCTCAGGCAGTTGTTACCAAGAAGGCAGCCAGGTGACTGCAATCCAAGCTTTCAGCCAAAACTGATAATGAGGACACTGCTTGCAGTAGAGGAACATTCAGCCCATTGACACAGAAAACACTCTCAGAAAGCCAGCACTGCTCAGTTCACTTGTCCCCATGCCATTGACTGCATCTGAAAGGATGGGTCAAGTTGCATACTATTTTCCTTTAGTCTTCAACTGGATGAGTTAAAAGCATTTTTGCTGCTGACAGCCAACTTGACTCTCATTCCAATCTGAAACAGGCTTTCCATAGCTCCAACATGCAGAGGAATTGAGCAGTTTAATATTGCTTATCTTTAAGATGCTCTCCACTCCTTAAAATGCAGAGTTGGGAGGATTCAAGGAAGCCCAGTCTCAACCTGAGCTCTCATGACAACAGGAACATGCACAAATGATGAAATGAAAGTTTTAACTGTTCCCACTCCCTAAATCACTTAATGCTTCCCATAACGTGACAGATACCTGACTCAAAAAGCCTCAAGGGAAACATTTTATCAGGAACTCTCCAGGGGAAATCTGCAAATAATTTCAAGCTTAATCATGATGTGAAGTTGTAGTCTCTTTTTCAAAGAAAAATACTCACCTTCCTCTGAAGACACACACAAGCATGAGCACAGAAGGGAAGAAAGCAAGCAGATAAAATAATGGATCAATTATTTTTGCGAACCACTCGGTGGAGTCAGACCAAAGACAGTTCAGACTCCAAGCGAAGTGATTTTATCAAAAAAGCAAGTTGGCACACACCTGACACTATATCCTAGTGTGAACTTTAAAATATATTTTTCAATTCACATCGACATTCACCTCAAACACTGGTAACTAAAATGTAATAGGCTGTTCTACAGTCAATTCCCAAGCCCTTGCGAAATGACTGTTTTGAGCAGAACTCTATCCAGTATAACATGTTACTGCAGAGCGTAGAAAACAAGAAGTTTTCAGGTGATGGGGCAGGCAATGAAGCTTGTCGTCTGAAGCTTGGCTAGCTTCCCCTGAAGCACCTCAGCTTATCAGACACTGTACTCCCTTGACAGGTGCTGCTTCTCTTTCTGAAATAAATTGATTTGACAGGGCAATATTAACAGTGCCCTGAGTTGTTGAGAAAGCTACATACAACAAGAGATCTTTGTTCATCTGCCTTGGCTATGCTCACAGGGATGGATGTGAAAGGTATTCCTGATTCAGTGACTCCAGAAAAAAAAAAAAAAAAAAACACACAAAAAAAATCCCCATACAATCATAATAAATAGAAACAAAACCTAGGTTAAAAAAAGAAAATGTCAAAAATAAGGAATGGAGTCTGCAGGAGCACATCACATAGCTGGGCAAGGGGGGGGGGGGGAATATACTATGGAGCTAATTTACATTTAAGATTGCAGAACAGCAATACAGAAAGTTGTTTAGGCATTCTAAATGCTTAAGAACATGCATTCTTTTCTGAACCTTGACAGAGTACATACTGCCGAAGACTTAGAAGAATTATGAAATGCAGTTCATATCCAACAACTGGCTCAGACAGGATAACTGCAGCACAGAACCTCCGCTTGTATTTGAACTGAAGTGATTTGCCTGTCTGCAGACGCCTTGGCTGTAGCACGCAGGCTCATGTTAAACCTATATGAAGAATCAACTAAACCAAGTATCTATCTTTATCTGCCACTGGGCACAAATACATGAGTGGCAATCACCACTTCTCACCTCCTGTGCAACAACTTGATCATGTGTTTAAATCTGGGCACCAGCAAGATCTGGTACCAGGAGGCAGAGAACAAT
Source organism: Geococcyx californianus (assembly GCA_013389885.1). Lineage (NCBI taxonomy): Eukaryota > Metazoa > Chordata > Aves > Cuculiformes > Neomorphidae > Geococcyx > Geococcyx californianus. The sequence goes on from VWPV01004151.1 coordinate 18,180, forward strand.
GGGCTGGAGACAATCCTATGGCTGAAGTCACAGGCATTTCTGAAAATATTATTCTTTTGTCAGCAAACTCATGTTCTATGTTCAGCAGCTACTGAGCTACCCAGGAACAGGCAAAGCAAGGTCTGGTTCTCTTCTCAAAGGCATCTTATTAACAAAATTCAGAGAAAGGACACAAAGGACAGAGAAAGGACACTCAAGGAGCTTTTGTTTCATCCTCTTGCAGCCATTACCCAAGCCCCTCTTTCACAGCTATAAAGTGCCACCACAGCCAATTCCTCCTCCTCCTGGATGTCTCGTCAGACCACATGCAGGATGGCCACAGGAATATCTGATGTACAAGTCACCAAATTCACTTGCCAAATTAACCTTCCTCAAACAAAGAGACTTGAAAACACTGAAAACCGTACACTTAGGAAGCTAGATCTTGTCCCACAAAGCCTGGATTTTTGAGCTAAGTTAGTTTAAGTATTACAAGGGATGTGAATACATAGCATAAGACACAATTACTGTGAGGAGGTTAATTCACATAAGTACATGCAGCAATGTGCGAGCTCCTAGCTGTAAGATGTTGCAAGATATGCTGGACACACATGGTGCAGGCACACTGCAGCACCGGCTTGCAGATCAAGGCAGGGTTTTTGGTAGTTTATGTTTCGGTTTTATTTGGGGGGTTTTGGTGGGTTTTAAGGGATTGGTTTTGTGGTTTCTCTGTTATTCTGGGTTTTTTGGTTGTTTTTTTCCCCTTATGTTTTAAGTCTTTTGTCTTAAGAAAATTATGGGAGACCTTGGAAAAGGCCTTTATTCACTGTAGGAGGTGTTATATTTATGTATATAATTCCTCTTTTGTTTCTTTGGAATTTGCATTACTTTTCTGGAAAATAACCTATTTAAATTCTAAACATTAAACTTGGCTGTGGTGTAGTTTTACAAAACACTAACAGGCTTACACAGCATTTTTTGATCCTCCTTAACGGGAGGTAAAAACCAGAGCCTATTTCTAGCTCAAAAGGAATACCCTCTACCCTTAACTCATCTGCTTTTTCTCCCAAGTGTAACTCTCAGCTGGAAATCTCAATAAAGACAAGTTGAAATCTTACGGGAAGTTCAACTCAAAATCTACATTTTAAAAATTTAGTGGGTTTTTTTAACTCTTCATCTTTGCTTGAAGTTAAACTACAGTGCTGCGATACCATCTTTTACTTCTCAAGGCAAACATCCTTTTACGATTTCTAATTTACACGCATTGACTTGCTATCTTTATTGATTTGTTGTTAATTTTTCATAGCATATCAGTGAAGACAGTCTTCCCAACTCTGTTTCACTTATAAAATGTATCCAGTTTTGACACACTGTCCAGTTTTAGTACATTGCACTACACACATCCCAAGGTTTTTTGAATTGAAGACTGCTTTTAAAAGCAGTTGACCTTCCCTAGAGTTCACTCTTATACATTTTAAATATTTTGTTGCGTATTTCAAGTCATCTATGCGCTCAATATAACTCTAGAAACTCGGCTTCAAGAAGAACCTTCAAATTATCATTTGCTTTCTTCCTCCAAAACATTCAGGTGTCACAAACATCAAATATTACAATAGAAATTATCAGGTATACATGGCTACCTTGTTAAACTGTTTGTTCCTGTTGGCACTATTTCATTCGATACTGGCAAACCAATTCAATTACAGGGGAGTGAACAATATTACAGACAAACACTATAGGCACAGTTAAAATGAGCAAAGACTGAAGCTTCTGCCCTAAGGCTGCAGCCATTCATTCTGGAGTCCCATCTATTTCTGCTACAGGGGTATGATTTCAAATAATTGGATTTAATAAGGCAGAAGTCATTTTAAGTAGAAGTTGCTCCAGAAAAGGATCCAACGTTTCCACATTTAAAGTATCTTTTAGACAAAATATGAAGATTAACCTTTAAAGCTATGCAAAATAGCATTTAAAGGGATATTTTTCTTAAGCATTGCTCCTTAAGTGAAAAAGCACCATTACCTAAAAGCTTCCACAAAAAAACAATGTGGCTTCAGATTTCTGTTACACCAGCTACCATTCTCTATACAAAATCAGTTAAAAACAGCATCCATGTCAACATAGTCTTTGTTACAAAACACTTAAAAGCATTAATTCCTATTAGAAGTGCATTTCTTTGGCCTTTTCACCAATTACGGTTAGCCACATGCCATCATGCACACTGGTTGTGGTAACAGCCCAAAAGCCTTGAAAACGCCTCAAGTTATTCTCTACTTTAACACAGGTTGTTCTTTCTTCAGAGGCACATCTTCTCTTCTTCTGCATCTCTGGCATGCATATATAGTGAATTAAATTCCCTCTTACAGTTCATTACCACTAGAAAATCATAGCACTTATTGCACAGTACAGCTAGCTAGCGGCAGAAAGCTGGGATTTCCTTCCTCTGGATCTGAAAACAAAGTCAAGCAGTGAGCAGCAAAGCCAAGGAGTCATGGCTTTCTACAGATTCACACCTAGGATCCTTCATCCTTTGCCTTACCCTTTCCTCAGCACTGTAATCCCAGCTAATCCTGCCTCACAACACCTGCTGAGCCTGGTCCAGAGCAATGCACATGCAACTTGGACAGCTGGCTGCTGCCAAGCAGGATGCAAAACTCAAACTTAACTGCTAATCTAGAGTTTTTCATCTTCCATTCCCTTATTTTCATAAAACTTAGAGGCAACTAGTATTTTCAACTTTATTCTTTTAGCAGCGTGTCAAAAACTGGCCAACATTTTAGACAAAACTAGTGGTTTAAAAGAAGAAAGAAGAGGATAGAGGGACTAATAGCACCAAGAATCTAATCACTAGTCTCATTTATTCATAGGAAACCAAGCTGTCACATCCTCATTCCATCAGTTCCTTATTGTCATCTACAATAAAATACTTTTCTATTATGAGGAAACTCTGAATTACACCAATGCAATCAGAATTATTTTAAATGAACAATTCTCAAGTACAGTACAGGCCTGAATGCTGCCAACAGAGCAATAACTTCAGTTCTGTTTATGTATTGCTTACGATATCTACAATTGCATCCAAAATCTAAACTAGCCAAGTGAAAAATGAGTGGAATCCTGTGATTCATAAGAGGAAGTGGTTACCTTGATATAGATCTCTTCTCTTTGGAAAAATAAAGAGATTTGGAACACAAAGTTTATCCCAGAGACCACTTTTACCAGATCAGAGGCAAAATGAAAGAATATCCTAATTTTTCTGTAACAGGTAAGCAAGCTACTGAAGAGATGCCTCTACTTTTCCATCTGCAAATTCCACGGAAAAAAACTTGCAATCCTGTGGGAAACACCATGAACAGCATTAAAATACTACCAGTCATTCTGGCAAGTATTTAATGTGAACAGTTTGACTTTCAGATCATATGTAAGTGTAACAATCTACCAAATAAAAACCAAAATCTCCCCATACTGGGAATATCACTACACTCCAAAAACAAAAATAAAGAGATTTGTCAATGGCAAGGCAAAAGTTCTGTTTTCTCAAGAGGATAGATTTTCCAAGAATGACAGAACTGTTGAAGTTGGAACGAACTGCTCAAGCTGTGTCAGCTACAGCAGGTCACCCAGGACTGTACCCATTCAGGTTTTGGGTATGTTCATACTATAGGAACACTGAAAAGGTTGTGGCACGAAAAATAAATTAGACTTTCAACCATGAACCAAAGACATAAGCAAGCTGTCTACAGTCAAACTACTTCACTGCCCCTAAGTGAAAGCAGCCCTATGGTGAAGTTTCCTAACCAACTTTGATAAATTTGTGGAGAAGAAACAATAAGAGGAAGACGATATTTTCAGAAACAGGTAACTCTGAGAAACATGTAATTCCTATGGTGCATTCTGGTCTTTCAATACTGGAGAAAGGAATTTTCGTGAGAAAACGCTTCATCGCTGCCCAGAAGAGACAAAGCGAAACAAATGAGAAAGTTTAGCTGCTCCACAGGCCAACTGACTGAAGGCAGGATATCTAAACGTGTCAGTCATGTTACCAAACAACAGCTTTGTTTAAAATACTATTGAATACATAACAGCACACATGCAATACATGCCTCAGACGATCATTAGTTTCAGTAATTACCACTTAAACTTTATGAATTAGAAGAGAAAAAAATCAACTGCTTTCTAGAACCAAAAAGACTGCCACAAAACCCCAGAATAAGTCATACAACTGAAAATTTCTTTTACGTTCTTTCTGTATTCAAGATAGATTTCATAAATACTGTCAAACTGGAATGTCGTTAAAAGATTATTTCAAACCTTAAAGTGGTTTCTGGTGAGCTAAGCAATTAAAAGAGTTGAGCCAGAATGAAGACTACTGAAATTGTTCTGAATAAAATCTGATGGCTCAGATCCCTTTAGAATCCACAGCAAAATTAAGCTTTCACATCTAACAATCTTACAAGCAGAAGCTGAAATCACAGTGAATTTTCTAATGCCAGCAAATTTTGATTAAATAAGCATCAGAAGTTATTCTAAATAATCACCAAAGCCAACTTAATATTGCTTCCAAGATACAATCTCATTTAAGTGCAAGTACTTTTTAATTAACAGTGGAATTTATTCTCAAAGAAAACTCTTAATTGTTAATATTTTTACAATTAATTTAATTTTGGAAGCCAGAACAGATTGCTGGTCTTCATCTCATCACTGATTATCAGTTTTCCACCAAGGCTTCCACCTATTTTTTCATGATCATTGCCTTGCATCTATGTCTAAACATTCACCTTTTTAAGCAGCTTCATTCAAAACACTATCTGATATCTGTAGAAAAATGTTGGCTGTTCGACAGCTATATTTTTCCTTCTGTTTTCAACTCAACTCACAAGAAGATTTAGGTATCTGTGGAAAAGGGATGGAGAGCACTCAGAGTTTGTATGCTGTCATTTAGAATTAGTGTTGATGTATTACCTCTGTCACAGCCCAGTGGTGTAAAAACTGGTCCAGATCAGTTAGGTAAAGACGGACAGGTGAAAGCTGTGTCTGGCTAATGTGTGGTTTTCCTCTAATGCCCTGGAGACTAGTCAACTCCTCTCTTGTAAACCCTAGAGAAAAAGAAGCAGTACAACAATATCACGAAACAAGCCAAGCACTGTTCTACTTCAACAGCGTCATAGACAAATCTATCTTTTAAATTATGTCTGCATAACATTTTTTTAAAAAAGCTCTTGCTTGATATTTTAAATTAAGTATATCAAAATACAAATTCTGAATTCTGAAAGAAAACAAAAATATTTGAAAAAATCAATAGCATATTTATTTAAACAAAAAAACTGTGAAGCAATGTTATGCTGCTATTTTCAACATACGTACCTTTAAGAACTAATAAAAAAGCAGAGATAATGCAAGAGAGTTCACCATGTGTTCACAATCACTCAGTAAGCTTCTAGCATAACCTCAGGGTTAATCAACAGGACTGCTGCTCCAAAACAGTCCCTTTGGTTTTGCTTTCATTTTCTCAGTGTTTCAGGATAAAAAGGTAATTTTGAAAGCAAAGTAGTTGAACAATATGAGTGAGTGAGGTGGTTAAGAAAAGACACTTTCTTTTCACCACGAGACTGGAAGATATTTCTCCGTAATACTATGCCATTTTAACCACTGTAATTTCCCAAAGCTGCATCACTGCAGGATACAACTTTTTTATATCTGAGTAAGAATATAGTAGCAGAAGTAATTCTTCTCACATGATGACCTTGGGCTGCTAACTTCAACCTACTTTGATTACTTTATTCTGATGGAATGTTTTTAATAGCGTAAGCATGTGCACAGGAACTCCCACAGGCAATCATTTATATTGTTATAAGCCAATAAAAGGCATTTACTTAAAACTAGAAAAAAAAAATCTTATTCATGTCATATGCTAAATTTAGGTTTTCCTCATACTTTCCGAAGAAAGTTGCTAGAATGAAGAAGTATGCAAACAGTTGGCCCAAATGGCAAAGTGTAAAAATAGCATGTCAAAAAACAGATCAAGAGAAAAAACGGTATCTTATATGAAAAATATGTAACAAGATTAGAATTACCTTCAGGAAGTACTTACTACACCATTTATTCTAAATTAAATCCAGTAATTGACTATCAAAACAAACTTTATTTTGTTAATTCTGAATTATGACATTCACATGGATTACCTATAAGGGTTGAAAACAAGAAGCTGAAATAGTCCACATCATTCACCGAATTATCCTGCACTTGGCACTTCCAGCCTGCAAAGGATGATCTACACAAAACCAATAGCAGATAATTTATTAAAACCCATATAATTAAGAATTCACAACCAACCTGCACAATACAATCAATTAGCATGACTAATTTGTTAATTTTAGCATTCCTGTTTCTAACTGCTGTTGCCAGAGTAGCATTTTAAATAGCTTTAAAACCAGAACTCGCTTTTTATAAGACAAGCAATCTTGAACTTTGTACCCTTACATGGGCTTAGATTGTTAAATTGATCAAATTACTGAGATAGCAACTTTTCATAAATACTGATATAATCTTTAATATATTGATGACAGGCAACACACAGTAAATTAATTTAGTTTTCCTTATTTGGTAAGTCATTATATTATAAAGCAAGGCTGTATTTTTCATTATAGTCACCGGTTTTGATACTACTCTTTGCATCAACAACAGATCACATTTAAAAGCAGTTTCTGTGTCTATATTAGAGTAGCTAAAGCTACTGAACACAGAATAAATTAAAAACTTGCTTTGAAATTTCGAACTTACAAATAGAATCATACAATGGTTTGCATTGCAAGGGACCTCAAAGATCATCCAGTTCCAACCCCTCTGCCATGAGCAGGGACACCTCCCACCAGCCCAGGCTGCTCAAGGCCCCATCCAACCTGGCCTTGAACACCTCCAGGGAGGGGACATTCACAGCTTCCTTGGGCAACCTGTGCTAGTGCCTCACCACCCTCAGCGTCATGAATTTCTTCCTAATGTCTAATCTAAATCTTCCCCTTTGCAATTTAAAGCCATTCCCCCTTGTCCCATCACTACTTGTTCTTCTAAAAAGCCCCTCCTCAGCTTTCCTGTGGCCCCTTCAGGTACTGGAAGGCTGCTACAAGGTTTCCCCGGAGCCTTCTCTTCTCCAGGCTGAACAATCTCAGCTCTCTCAGCCTGTCCTCATACCGGAGGTGCTCCAGCCCTCTGATCATCTTTGTAGTCTCCTCTGGACCCGTTCCAACAGTTCCATATATTTCTTATGTCAGGATTCCAGAATTAGATGCAATACTGCAAGTGGAGTCTCATGAGAACAGAGTGAATCACCTCCCTGGACCTGCTGGCAATGCTTTTGATGCAGCCCACGACACGGTTGACCTTCTGGGCTGCAAGCACATATCATGTCTAGCTTCTCATGAACCAGCACCCTTGAGTCTTTCTCCACAGCACTGCTCCCTATATACGGAGCAATATACAAAGACAGGAGCAAACCTGCTATCAAAGCTTCCCAACGCTTCCCCTTCTAGGGGTAACCTGTAAGAAGCGGAGCACCACCAGCCTACCTTTGTTTCTCAAATTAGAAGCCATACGTGCTTGTGGAAACAGAGAGCAAAGACACCACTGCCTAATGGTAGTGTCTTGCCCATGTATTGGTGCAGAACCAGGAGGAAGCCATGAGCTGGGAACAAGCATATCTCAGATATGCTTTCCTCAAAAGGCTGCAGCTCAGACCTAACATCTCATTATGCAAAATGCATATTATTCAAATTTACTTGTACGCTGCTCTTGGCACTTGCACTGCAGACCATGGATCTATGCTGTAAGAGATTGCTGCTTTCTGCTCTTACAATCTTGTGAAATTTCAGAGCTTCTGAATGCAATTTGCCAAGCCAACTATCTGCCTCAGATCACTTTTTCCCTAATTTCTCTCCACTAACAGCCAAAATGGCTTAGCGTATGGGTAACAGAATTCTGGAAAGCTTGTTTTTTTCAGAAATTTTTTACAGCTCCATGGTTTGGGAGCAAAAAAATTTGGAATACCTTTTTGTCAGGCATCCACAGTATTTCAGCATCCACAGAAATGACAGCTAGAATATGCACATGCCTAGAGCTACTCAAAAAGAAAGAATGGAAAAAGGAATTTCAGAATTTCTTGAAATTAAAGAAAAAAATCAGGATTTAATCACACTACCATGTAGGCTAATTAATTCAAGACGAAAAATATAGAAAATCACAGCTAGATGAAAGAGAACAAAGAAAGGCTTTATTAAATAAGGCTTCCAATTCACATAGTATCCTTAATGGCAAATCCTTATTTCCAGGCATATTTCAGACGACATAGCAACACAGCAGTCCAGGCAGCTCTGTATGTTCCCTTCTAGTTCCAAGGAGGCCTTCAGTCCCCCTCTGAGTCTCAGCTCGCTGCTTCCTTTTCTTGAACTGTAGTAGCCTCTCAATCTCTCTCCATTTTTAAGGCTATCACTTGACTGCCAACACTGAGCTCTCCAGAGCCAATCCCTTAGGCCATGGCTACTAGTCTCCTAGTACAAGAAGAGAAAATCTCTTCCCATATTCTGAGGAGGTCACAACCCAATTCATTATACAATCAAAGAGATTTTGTACATACACAACTAAAAAGTTCTTGCAATCAGTTTCCCCAGAGACTCTACATAAGGTGAACGTTCTCTCAAGAATTAAATCCAGAATGAAAAAAGCAGAATGAAGCCTGTTGTCCTGTTCAGCATAGGGGAAGAAGCTGCCTGAATCCAATGCAGAGGGACTATGAGTCAGACTTGAGGTCACTCACTATAGCAAAATAAGCTTCGGGGAACATGAAGACAGATTCAGGAGAATTAAGGACTTAGTGGACACAGAAATGCAAACTGTGATGCAAGCACTGAATACAACTGTAGAAAGGCAAGAGGCTAGAAGAGATACATTAGATGACAAGCTGCAAAGGGAATCAGGGAAATATGAAAACAAAAAGAAAACTGGGCAGGAAAACAGAAAATATGGAAAGAACTTGTGATAAACCCAAATCAGGAAGTAGGGACTTGCATGACAAAAATTAGTCAGAATCTGGTTTAAAAACAATATAAAAATATTTTCCATGCAACACTTAGTAGATGTGTAGAATTCCCCATAAGCGGACTAGTGGATATAAGAATTTTACACGAACTCCAGAACATACTGAATAAAAATTCACTGCAGGTCAGCAAACACAAACTGCAACGGGTTCAGGGAATCCCACTGACATGAAAAATTATTCTGAAGACTACTGCTAAATGTCTGGAAGCTTTTCAAACACTTCAGCAGTTATATTTTTCTACACACGTTTGACTATCTGCACACTTGCAAAACCAGATGAGCATTTTAGGCATCTAATAGGATGCCAAGTACCACTAAGTGGACACTGAAGGAAGCTGAGAAAATCACTGGTGTTCTGCCCTGGAAACATGGAGGTAGGTTAGGACACAAAACTTAGGTAGAGCTATTAAATGTTTTAAGACCATCTATAAGCAGAGAGACATGCAAACACAAAACAGATTCCTAAATGCAGTTACAGTTTACTTTTTAAAAAAAGTGAAAGCTCTTACATACATAAAAAGCCTCAATGTTAAAAGAGCACTAAGGTTAAAAATAATCTAGCATTCAATTTAGAAAGTGACAGAGAAAGTTGCCTATAGTCTTCAGCTTGGCCTCTTTGTGCATGTGCCTTAGAGTGTGATAACATTGTGTGTCATATTTCCTCTCAAAAAATCTATGTCTTGTTCAAATCATGGCTGAATGGATCGATCGGGATTACGCAATGAAGGATAACACAGCCTGACCTGCTCCTGCCTTATCTACTGCATCATCTAAAACATGCACAGAGTATGAAGCATGAGATGGGTAAAAAAAGAATAAAGGATTAGCTTACAAATTCAGGTAAACAAATTAGGTTTTTAGGCATTACACTGTATGACCCTCCTGTCTGTATTGCAGAGTTGCTGTGAGATGCTAAATACTTCTTCAAATTGGAGGACAGGAAGTCAGTAGTAACACTTTTCTCCAAGTATCATCAGATGAGGTATTAATTTACTTTTCTAAAAGAAAAAACCTCATATTAGTCATAGTGGAGTCTTCTCTAATTCCTTCTTTCTGCTAGTTATAACTAGTCCTTCAATAGTTCAACAGTGAGTAAAAGACTAAAAGGGCAGGAACAGCTGTGGAGCGATACAGCTTCATGTATCTTAAAGAGCAGCAACCATCCGATCTCTACCGCTCCACTTGCACTTAAGGTGAAACTGAAGTCAATCCTTTGCTTTAGTATAGAAAATGCTAAATATTCTGAAAAATCTGTGCCCAAATGTTTCATGCTGAGTTCCTAAAGTTAGCGGGTATTTCTATATACTTCTGTCTGCACCTTTTCCTTGCCTCAGTTCCTCATCTGTAAACTGAGAAAAATATCATCTCACCATCTCCTACAGCTGTGGAAATACTCGAGCATAACACAAAATTCCATGGGCAGGGGGAATCACTTTGTTTTCCAAGTGTGACATAATATAACAGACAAAACACAGAGCCTTCTACTGAACCAACAGGGATGATGCATAACACTACGTAAACGCTCCTCCAGTGAGCATGGTGTACTCAACATAGAATATAGGATGGAATAACAACATGAGATCACGTAAATCAAAGACTAGATAAGGAACTCAAAGGTATATCATAACTAATTAAGACCAAGACCAATGTCCTTCTAATATTATAAATACAAGCAGAACAGCATTACAGCATAGAAGCTTGTTTAAATGCAAGTCTAACCAGCTGCCAATATGTCAATTACCTTAGAACCCAAATGTCTATAATGTAGTTACAGCTGCTCAATTTTAAGGTTCACATTAAAGGAAACCAGAAATAAGACAAAGAGCACAGAACAAAAGAAATATAATTCCAGAATGGATGTTGATGTACTACAAATACATTACAAATTATTTCAAAAATCTTAGTTTAATACAGTAAGACTACAATGGATAATTAAGGACTACATGCACTTTTAAAATATGTTTTCAAGATGCTTGTAAATTACATTAGAATTTAGGTGGAAGAGAAGTAATAAGCATATTATAATCCCTCTTTTTCAAATAAATTTTTACTGACAATGGGAACCTGTTATCAAATTGCACGAGTGAGACCTCTCCAGTCAGCTAGTCCAAACCCACATTAACTGTGATGAATTACGTGTTGTAATTTCCATAAGGTTACTAGCTCTCCATGAGAACCTCCCTATTGAGGTTTAGAATTGCACCTTTAGGTAACCTGCTCTGTACGTCAAACAGTATTAACAGAAAAGCTGAATTTAATTAACTCAGAAATCACTGCTTCTCTAGCCATTAGCATAGCAAATATTTCTCAGTCACAGCAACTGTGCTATGCATTCCTTTTACCACTGGCTGCTGTCTTTCTTTTAACTCCAGATGGACCTCACCACTTTTGTTCACTCTTACTATTTTCAGTTTGGGCTATTCACATACTTAAAATAACTACAGTTCGCGCACAACTGTTCAACTATAAACTGTTGTCTTTGTTGTCCTGATCTGAACTAGCTACCAACTGATTTCTGGTTCAAGTTTAAGGTGTTGGTTTTGACTTAGGTAGTCACAAGGAGTCTTTGGATAATCTAGAGGTCTCTGGGAAGCAGAACTCTTGATAAACTTTGCTGCAGTCATTTTAGAAATTATCCTTCCACTTGTAAGACACGCTGCTCAACCTCCAACTCAGACAGCAGTGCACCTACCAAGCACAGCAAGTTTTGCTTAGGATTTGGACTGTTTTTTTATTTTGGTGGTGGTGGTCAGCAATAAAACTGAAAAAGGTGTAATGAACCTCAACACTCCTTGAGTTGAGACTTCAACTATTTTTGAAGTAAAACAAGAAAAAGTAAATGCAAGATTCACAGTTCTTATTAGATGCTGATAAAGGTATTGATACTATCAACTTTTTGTTCATAAATGCGAGGGTTACACATTTAGAAGAGTAAGATCAAGGCTGTGGGGTTTCTATTCAAGGAAACTACAACTCAATTTTCTCACCTCCCAGGAAAGTGCTTCCACCACCACAATAGAGGACATGCTCATGCAGGGTGTTTCTGAAGTCTTACATAATTATTTAAACAATTCCAAGAGAATAGCTTGAGAAACCTAACCTAACTTAGACTGTGCTAAGTGATCTCATTTCAAATTGTTTTAATAACCACTGATCACAGATTTAAACCAAGGCCTCCCATGACTGTTTCTTTAATTCCAGGTTATAAAATCATTCTAAAAGAAGTTTCCTCTCTATTTCTTCCACTGATACTTCTATTCCACATAGAACATGTAAATATTCATAGGCACAGACACCAGCTAATTAACTCATGTCTGAAAAAAACAACTGCATTCTAGGCTTCAACTCAGTGAAAATGTAATAAAACTAATATAAATTATTTATATACTATTAAATTAAGTACACATAAGTCACTGTGTTAGGCAACAGGAAATCAACCTCCCCTTCAGATCAAGGCAGTGAACTCAGATTTTCTGCATCCTCAGCAAGTGTTTTAACTGCTGAGATGCTACTAAATTGTCCTTCAAACACATCAAGAGCAGAAAACTTCCCAAGATTCCGTACTCAGCAGACAACCAGTGCATGACAGCGGGACTAAGGCAAGATAAGGCTATAAGACAGAAGCTATAGGGATTCTGTCCATCTTCTCATTAGAGAAGAAACCGTGCTGGTTCCCATCCCAAAACGACTCTTCAACAAGACCTACTGTAACTTGAAGAAGCTGCACAACATATTAGGGAACCCAACAAAACAGAAGGGAATTACCAGGATGAGATGGAATTCACCTGGTAAAGGAGCTCCAAACTACTAGCAGCTGTGAGCAACTTGCCATCTGAGAAATTAGAAAGAATTTCTTTACTGAAAGGGTGATCAGGGATTGGAACAGGCTGCCCAGAGAAGTGGTGGAGTCACCATCCCTGGAGGTGTTTATAAGACAGATAGATGAGTTCCTTAGGGATGTGGTTTAGTAGGGAGACAGGCATGGTTGGACTCGGTGATCTCACAGAAGTCTTTTCCAACCTTATGATTCTGTGAACTCCTCTGACATCTACATGCTATGGAGTGGCAAATGTGGTGATTTTGGGAGTGGTTTTTGTTTTTAAAAATAAGTTCTGTGTAACTAAGGTCTGTAACTTTAATGCCTGTACTGGGGAAATTAATACAGAGTATAACAATGCTGACACATCAATAACTTAGCTGACACATCAATACCTACATCGTGCTCAGGAACAGATAACGTTTTCCGAAAAAAAGAATTTTTGCCTTACATATCTCTTTGGAATCTTCTTAAGGGGTAAGTGCGCATGAATATGGAACACCCTATAATAATCAGGAAAAAGAATTTCAGATAACTAAGCCACAACGTAGGAACAAAGGTCCTTACATCAAGAGATAATCAGTTTAAAAGGTAGCAAATGGTGGGTAGAACTAACTTGATCATCTCCTACAGCGGCAGACAGAAATCAGTGGAGGCTCGTGAGATCTGTGGTAGCACTGGGCTGTACAGCTGATTGGGGAACAACCCAGAAAGATGACAAAGTCCACTAACAACATTCATGTTACTTAGTGTATTCAGTGTGGCAGCATGCAACTAATCAAGTCTACACTATCATTTTTTTTTCCTGCAAAAGCTACTCAGTCAATTCATCTACCTACAGTCTGAAGATGTCACAACACCACCTTCCAGATGCACATTCTGTTGTTATGCAGTTCACCAGGATACAACTGAGTAGCCCTTTTTACCAATCCAGGAGTTCAGTTAAGGACTTGAAAATACGGCAAGCAGAGTTAAAGCGGTTCTTCCACAATTGCCAGAATAATCACTCTGTAACCACGGAGCATAAAGAAGTTGTTTCCCACTGCACACAACAGGTCTGAGGTTTCCTATGCAACCCAGAACCACAGATGTGTAGGACAATACCCCTTAACATTCGTAAATCCTCCACTGTAGGCCTGGTGAGAACCAGGCACTGTGTTGAGAAAATGTCTTTACTGAAAGGGGCTACAGAAAAGGTTTCCTCTTTCTTTCTGCTTCCTGGTTTTATGACAATCTAAAGCTCCTCAACACATCAAGTCCAGTATCAGCCCAGAGTTCCTTTATCAAGACAAAACTGTTCAGCTACTGATCAACACTCATCAGGAGCAGGAGATTTCCATAGAAATACTGCAGCATCCTTCTCCAGAGCTAAAAGGATTTCATTCAACTTCTTCACCATGTTGCTCAGGGGTCACTGACTGAACCCAAGAACACTGCTCGGCTGTCCACGCTAGGACAACACTGTACAGACATGTCCTCTAGGCAGCCTCCGCACAGGATCGTTATGAATGTATTATGTTTTCCATAGACACATAACTAGTAGCAGCACTCTCTGACAACCATTTAAAATGGTGCTTACATGTAAAACCACCTGTCAAATACAAGGTAAGAGAACAATTATGGAATTATCTATTCTGGAGAGCTTGGTAAGTATGTTACAATACATCCCAAACACTCCCATATTCTCATTCTCAGGAACTGCATGTGTATAAACAACAACATACACTGGAAGGAGCAAAATCATGTGCTGTTGTACCTTTATGGAGAAAAATATAAAACATTTTGCCTCAGTGTAGGCAGGTACTTGCACTACTATAAAATATGTTACTTTAAAACACTAAAAAGCCCTATGTCAGTATCTCTCTCAGCTTTGGCATAGTTTATTCCTGTTTAGCTTTAATGAAAAATAATTTCTGTCAAATTGAAATGCAACTGTTTACAACTGGCAATAAAGTATAAACTCAGGTTCCTGCATTGACTTAATCACATCAGTTTCACGCTACATTCTTAACGAGGATCAGCACTCAGTTTTCATACCAGTTGTTGAAGAGAAAGGAAACCAAGACTGGCACAAACTGATGTTGAAATTGTCTTAAAAAAAACCACCTCCAGTAACTGAATCTTCAAATATTTCTCCAACTCTGTACCCATCTCACCATTCACTCAGCTCCAAGTAGAGCAGGTCCTGAACATAAAACTTTGAGAGCAAGTGAAGAACTTTTATCTTCCTCTCCCTCTAACAGGTTGCCATGTGTAGGCAATGGTTTGTTAGTGTGAGATTTTTGTTTTAACTTTCATTATCTCTTTTGGAGGATCAAGTGTTTTCATTTGAAGATGTGGCAAAATACAACAAACATCTGCAAGGAATTACCAGGGATTTGGAGAAAAATGCGAGCCCTATTTTAAGAAAACAACAATTTGAACTATGCATTGTTAAAAATAAGCCTGTCAGCTACTCGTTTGCTCCATGGTTGCAAAGATTGTCTGAAGAGAAGAACTGCTTCCACATTATAAACAAGAGCACAAATCAGAACAAACGTTCACTAATGAGCAAATGGCATTTACTGACTGGTGCAATTTTAAGTGCAGCAAGATAATTCTTTTCCCCCTGGTTAGGAATATCGAACTACAAACAGCCACCTGGGGACAAAGTTAGAGGGCTGTGTCCTTAAAAGCAAGCTTAGCCTTCTCCCTGTCTGAAGTCCTAGACTTTTTACACAACAGTAAGCAAGGAAATTTCCTGACCAGATGTGGATGAACCCACACCAAGATCTGATTCTCAAGAGCTACGGATACTTTCCAAACTTGCAGCAAGGAAAACAGATCAATCTTTTATCCTTCATTCTAAGTGGCACCCAGTCAGGGAAATGCCAGCATTCTGAAAGCCTGCTCTTAATTTTAGTTTATACTCAATAGTACCTTAATCATTATTGCTACCTTTTTAATACTTTCCTGCTTAATTTTTGTTTCTAAATATAGGGGTGTGAAAACATAGTCAGAAAAAGCACTTTACAATGAACGCAGACCAGATTCTTACATTTTTCTTAGCAAGCCATTCATAATTATTTTACTTTCCTATACATGTATGCTTTTTGACTTATTCCTCAATGTGTATTGAGCTGACCTTCCATTGTACCAATTGTAATGAGTGGAAAGTGGTTTTTCCTTTTTTTTTTTTTAAATAAGAATTTAGCTTATTTTGGTAAGAATTGAGTTATATTTACATCTTCATTAAAAAAAAATTACTGTTCTGAAATATCTTCTGTAACTTATTTGTATGAGAATTACTGTATTCAGTTGCTTTATAAGTGTTGTTATTAAAAAAAAAAAATGGGATTACATTATCCTCTCCAGTTTCTTTCCAGCTTGTAAATACTTTTTGGGAATATAATGGTTTTCATGGTCTATAATAATGCATTCAATAAGTCTTTAATGAAGTTATATACGGGCTCCTCGTCACCCACATTTTGCATTCTCACTGTGCCTCCTCAAGCTATACTGTCAGAGGTTGCAGACCGCATGCCTAGGATGACTCAATAAAGTAAAAGTAGCATTTATTTACAAAGGTCTTAACTATAGAAAAATACAAACTCTATCATGACCCTAAAACACCTCCGAGTAATATATCTGGAGACACAGAATTTTATACCTTATATCAAACAGATGTTATAATGTCCATCCCAGATCTTTCTAAACATTATATTCCTGAGGATTGCAGGAACCAACAAGCATGCCTGGCTGGCTTGATGAGGCACCAGCTGAACTCCCTCATTATTGTCTGGAAAGCAACAGAACATTTTAAAGACACTAACTCTTAAGGACAAAGTCCATTTACAATAACAAGCAGAATTCAAGATACGCCCAGAGTTATCTCAAATCTGTGAAGATTAGGAACTCTCACACAATTTATGTCTTGCCGGGAGAAAGCTCTCAGCTTTTATTTATATGGTCTTCACCCTTCTCCTTTCCTACAGCAATGGAAACAACAACTCTCTGCAAGATCCCAGCAGGGAAAGAACCCCACAAAAATAAGAAATGGCTATTTGAAGGCATTGGAGTTCTCATTTATGGACATTTTACTTCAAGAGAGACATGACATAAATTAACTCCCACTGTTTTTTATCGCAGCAGTGAAATATTAGTTGTCCAACTCTCCATTAGAGGGAAATAATTTCCAGACACACTGTTGCAATTGATAAAAAAATTATTAAAAAATCATAACTATTATGCATAAAAGGCAAATTAAAAATGCATTTATGTGATTGCACTTAATTAAGGCACATAAATAAATTGCATTTATGTAATTACACTGACTAGATTTCCCTTACATCCTAACTTCCTAGTTTATATATTTGATCAGAATTTCATAATCTGCATTTCTCAATTCATATATCATACAGGACAATCCATTACAGTAAGTACTCAGATTACAGAATGATAGATTCATTAAGGTTGGAAAAGACCTCTAGGATCATCAAGTCCAACCGTCAGCCCAACGCCACTGTGCCTACTGAATCATGTCCCAAAGTGCCACCATGTCTACACACTTTTTGAACACCTCCAGGGATGGAGACTCCACCACCTCCCTGGGCAGTCTGTTTGGATGACTGACCACATTCCGTAAAGACATTTTTCCTAATATGCAGGCTAAACCTCCCCTGGTGCAACTTGCAACCATTTCTTCTTGTCACAGTATCACACAGTATCACAGTATCATAAGGTTGGAAGAGACCTTTGAGATCATCGAGTCCAACCTATGACCCAACACCCACACCTACTACCTACACCTACTCCTACTTGTCAGCTACACCATGTCACTAAGTGACCATCCAAATTCTCTTTGAACACCTCCAGGGATGGTGACTCAACTACCTCCCTAGGCAGAGCATTCCANACTGGACACAGTACTCAAGGTGCGGCCTGACCAGTGCCGAGTATCAGGGGATGATGACCTCTCTAGTCCTGCTGGCCACACTGTTACTGATGCAGGCCAAGATACCATTGGCCTTCTTTGCCACTTGGGCACACTGCTGGCTCATGTTGAGTTTTCTGTCTACCAGCACTCCCAAGTCCCTTTCCGCCTGTCCTATCACTTGTAAATTGGCAGAAGAGATGAACACCTGTCTCACCACAGCCTCCTTTCAGGTAGTTGTAGGGAGCAATAATTAATCATCTTAATTATATAACCTTATACAAAAGGGAAGGAAAAAAGCTAAATGCATTTGCAAGATGTCAGTCACCACAAAGTCACTAAGAAGCAGCAAACAAAAACATTGAGCCTAACAAATGGTGCTCCTCTGCAACTGTTATAGCACAGATTTTGGTATATAAACAGCAGATCTCCCTTTTATCAGGCAAACAAGACAATCCACAATACAGAAGAACGGAAGCTTACAGCATTTAATAAGTTTCCATATTTGATGAAAGGATTTGCCTCAAAGCCAGTCTTCCAAAAAGTACTCAAAAATAAGCACATGCCTCACTAGTCCTTTAAAAAACACTCTGAAGTAGCCCATCTACCCTACAAATCTAAGAAGCAGGTAAAGCGATTACATGAAAAATTCTTTCCAGCTCTTTCCTGTAATGCTGCTAAAATTTATGACCTTAGTCTCTACTACGCCATCAATACATTTCACCTCCTGGAGAGAAGTGTCTACCTGTCCATATCCATATCCTCAGGGAATCACTACAACTCCACCATTAAGATGCAGCTAAGAGTAGAATTTCAAACCACAGGTCCACTCATGCCAAATATTATGTATTCTCACCCAACACTTAGTCATCCGGAACTAGCAGAGAACTACTGTTTGATTATTTACCAATTATTCCAATAAATCATGAAATAAAAATAAATACTGAATTCAATGCTTTAGAAATGTGGCACGCTTCATCGAAACAAATTGTTTGTCTTTATATACCAATCTAAATAGCACCATCTAATGACTACAGAAAAAATTCATCCAATAGATTCCATGTAAATACTTTCTAAAATATTTCCCACACCTTCCATTTGTCTCTGTAAATTTAAGCTCATCAGAGAACTCTGAGAACTCCGATCATTCCAAGAAGCTGCTACCTCTCATTTCTGTCAGTCTGAAGCCACAGCTTGTTTGCTCCATGCCTTTACTCATCTCTTTGTGTATGAAGAGGAACGGGGTAAAAAATTAATATCCCATAACCCTGGCACGCTTCTACCTCTCGGAACCCTACCTGCTTGGATTTATTGAAGTTACTTATATCTCAGTTTCCACACAGTAGGCACAAGGCAGGCATTAGAGGAGAAGAGCAGGGAAATTAAGACCACTTCTGTCCTTCAGTTTCACCTGAAACTCAGCAGTTGTAGCTGTTCCAGTGACCCAAACAGCAGCACTGTCTGTGTTGGCACAGAGATTGATTAGTGTAAATCTAGACATGTTCAGACCATCATCAAAAACATGGTGGCTGCATTTCAGCTTTCTTTTCAGAATGTTTCTTGGCCTGTGCTAACTGCTAAAGCTTTACCGAATACAGGCCAACAGCATGACAGGCACTATCCTAATAATTCAGCAGTATAATTACCCTCCCAGGCTCAGAAATATTCCCATTATATATGGAAATACCATCAATACCGTCTTCACTCTCAGCACACAGAGCCCACCGTAGCTCACTTAATATGCTCCTGCAGACCACCTTGCTATTCATTTTATCATTGCAAAAATAAGAAGTGGAAACTATCGAACATCTTCAAAATTAATTTCTAATCAACAAAAAATTCTAAAATTTAACATGCAATAATTATAATTTAATGTTACCATCTGATATCATACCAAGGCTGTGGTTTAAGCTATGTGTATATACTTACTATCTACTTTTATAGTTTATGTACACAAAAAAAAGCTGAGTTCCTTGAGTTTATACTGACTTTTCCTGGAATAACTGCAACAATCTTCTTATCATCCATACGAACTCTCATCAAATTCACCTTTATGTAGCTTCTCCCTGTCAAATATACATGGGTACATATGTGCATTCTCAGATGCATGTAAATTCACACATGTTCGGCCAGTCAAGAATAACGTGGAAATAAAGGCTTTTAAAGAAATTAAGAATGATTACCAGATACAGCAGTGAGCTTCTGATGCTCCTGAATGCAATCTACTTAGAGCACGACAGATAAGCAGGTTGCATAGAAATTTATAAAAACCTTCCCCAAATAAAACACGAATGTACTGGAAGAGTAAAAGTGCCATCTACTGGCAACATCGGTTTTACTCATAAAATGCCATCTCGCAACGGACTGATTTGTATCAGTTTCTCTATGCGCAATGATCATCATCTAAAACTACTGAAAGTGTCCCATGAACCAGATCGTGGCATAGAATTGTGAAACTATATACATTTTGTTATAGTATTGTTCATTTCACAAACTTGCATGTTTGAGCATCACAAGAGCTGTAAATGACTACTAGAAATTACCTGGTCCCTCTACTTCCTCCTTTGTCCAACCTGATTTTAAATATCTCTAGCGAAGTTTATTTATATCCTCTTTCTACACAGCCTTTTCCAGTGTGTATCTCTGCTTTTAGAAAGTTTTGCTAGCACTCAAACCAAACTTTATTCTGACACTCAAGGTCTATATTTCTAATCCTGTTAAAGAGGCATTCTCCCATTCCTTTTCAAAAGCCTTTTACACACGTGATTGCCCCTCCATCTCAGCCTTACTTGCCTAACAAGACCAGTTTGTTAAGTCATTCTCCATTATCACAATTTGCAGACTAATGTTCTTTGTGGGCTCTCCTTTAAACTCAATCCAGTTTGTCCACATCATTATCTTAAAGCGGGCCACACAACTGGAAAAAATAATCCACTATGGCCTTTCTGATAAGAGATGGAAAATTAATGCATGTATCCTGTGTGCAATGACAGCTTATGAAGCTCGTAAAGCCTCGTAAGGTTCATATCTAGAAAACTTCCTACAGCTTGCTTAACTGTACAGCTTCTATTCCAAGGAAAAGGATATATCACTATTCTGCTCTTGAGAAGTTAATATTTTTACTTATCACACTATCTTTGCATGCTTAAGATGTCAGAGCAACTTTTTATTTTTGACATCTCCCTCACTAACCACTAACATTCCTGACATCGTCTCGGTTCTCTAATTATTTAAGGCACTCTAGGATGAAGTCTTTAGGATAAAAAAGTCTATGGTTATGATAAGAAAAGAAAACTAGTCTTTCACAAAACAGATGTCACCTACAGAAGCTGAGCCACAGCTACAAAATGTGTCATCAATAAGTCCTTTAAAACTGGCACAGGTTTTTAAGTAGGCTATACAGGTGAGAACGTTTAATGTTGCTGCATTCACTTTGTCTATAAAAGATTTGTTCCGATCTTTCCAGGGAATCGTGTTGTTTTCAGAAAAGTGATCACGTTCCTGTTTTCAATACTGACTCCTCTCAACAAAGTGGGAACAGTTTTATCAAAGAAAAACAACACTCGAATAATATCTTTTCCAAGTTTCATCAGAACTTGCAATCTCCAAAAAGAAGGACTGCTAGGGCTTAGCAATATAAGAAACTGCACTAGTCTAACTACACCTGTGCTTTCTTTTTATCTAGTCCAGGAGTGTCAAACTCACGGCTCCTGCCATTCTCCTGCTCCTGCAGCATAACATGTGTCACATGTTGCACACGTGACCAGCACGCTGGCAGGACTGTAGGGGCAAGGAGCTCGGCGCTGCTGCCAGGTAGAAACAAGGTGCTGGGTTGAATAAAACAAGGTGCAGGGTGCAATCCAGCCCATAGTCTGTGGGTTTGTCACCCCTGATCTAGTTATTTCAGATTTATTTATTTCAGACTTCCTTCGTAGATAATCCACAATCTTCGAATTCAACTTAGTTTAAAACATGTTCCAAATACCATAAATTAAAACCAAAACACTTTCTTTGCACCTCTGAAAAATGAGAAGTTGTTATTCCTCCTCTGGTGTTACCTACTTTTGGTAGAAACACCTCTCTCTGGCTGCCTCTTGCATCTTCTGCCAAAAAGATCAAATGTCCACATCCCACCTGCAGCCTTCTGATCATCTTTCGAAACTCCTACTGTAAAATCCTCACACACTGAAAATCCAATAATTTTAGTTATCTAATTATAAAATAAGTACCTCAGCGCTTATGACTGCTTCTGATTTGGCTAAGTTTGCTACTGAATTTCTAGTACATGTCATTTTTTTTTTTTTTAAAATCAAACTGGAGGTCCACCTTCCCAAAACTAGACAGAATTTCACTGTTCTAGTAATAATGCATTCTATATAGAATATTATAAATTTTATCATTGTTTCATGTCAGTCACCTTATCTACATTATACAGCTAATATGAAGAGGTCTGTGTTTGACAGTACTTTGTTGTGTCATATTTTAATAAAAAATGCAAAAGTTCTAAAAAGCATTAAGAAAAAAAACACTTGAAGCATAATTCATGTAAGCCTAATTTCTGCTTATTTATCCAAGGTTCAACAATATTAAAACAACAGAGAAAAGCAAGTATCTTTTTACACAAGTTGCAAAGCAAAACACCCTTGTGAAATCCCAGCAAGCCTTCCACTCACTTCAACAGTCTGTCTCCCCAACTTCACAGGCAAACTTACCCTCTTTCAAGCCAGAACAAAACCTACAAGAGCGTGAATGATTTCTATCAAGACACATGCCTCATAACTATGATTTGGCTAATTAAGTGTGGAAATTATAGGAAAAAGTGAGCTTTAACAATCTGAAAGAAATCAGAACATAAGAAGACACACTGGTTGGTTATTTTTCACTAAATGTCAGGTCATATTATTATCTACAAGGAACAGCTGCAATCAGTGGCAGAGCACGGACCACCAGCGAGGACATTCTGCATAGACCACAGATGTCAACTCACAGCCAGAGGGCCAAACCTGACCCTCCAACTTTGTTTTATCCCGCCTGGCACCTTGTTTCTATCCAGTGGCAATGCCAAGCTCCTTGCCCCTACGCTCCTGCCAGCGTGCTGGTCACACCTGCATCGTGTGACACGCGTTATGCTGCAGGAGCAGGAGAATGGTGGAAGCCTGAAGTTTGAAACCCCCGGCATAGAGGCTGCCTAACTCTATGTAGCCTTACAGGTAACTGATACGATTTTGATATCAAGCACTGGAGAAAATCTGCCATTGTAAAGACAGAGTTGAAATGAAAGGCTAGGGGTAAAGTTTGATGGATGGAAACATTAACTTTCTTCATGATGTCAATGCAAACCAGTAACAAATTTCACACTTAATGAATCAGTGTTTACAGGTTCTTATACTAACAGCAAATGACAATGCCCGTTCAGCGCAGTACCTCATGTGCAGAATCCCGATGAGGGTAGCGGCCAGCTCGGAGGACATCCGGCCCATGATGCAGCAGCGGCTGAGGCAGGCCAGCAGGCTGGCAGGTAGGCAGGGCAAGAAGTACACCAGCTGCACCAGCCGCCGCTGGGCCTCTGCCGGCAGCAGGACCAGCGTGCCCTCCAGTGGATCTGCCAGCACACAGAGAGGGCATCAGTGCCTTTGCAATAAACACACACTATTGCACTCCATAACAATTACACAACATAAGCATCTCACACAAAACACAGCAACAATCCTGCAGAGACCTCGCTCTTTTCTAACTATTCTAATTCAGTTAAAAGTCTACAGCACTTGATGCAGGGAGGACAATACAACTAACATGGAAGAAACCAGAGGAGAGGGGAATAAATGAAAAAAGGAGAAACAAAACTACCAGAAGCAGATTTCACCTGAAATTTTTAGTTTATCAGATTCAAGTCCTGCTAAACAGAACAGAACTAAGGATTTTAATCTTTTTACTAGCTTTTAGGAAATGACACTCATAGTTCACTTTAACTCTTATTACGAGGTACTTAACTAATTTTTACCCCTGTCCCACACACATATGAGGTCTGACACAAAAAAAAAATCTAAGAGTAAGCTTATAGCTCAAGAACCAAGAATGGAAGGGGAGAGATAAAGAGATGGTTTCAGAACATGTTCTAACCTGTCACAATGAGACAAAGCTCAATGCAATCGCTTCACTCATTATGAGTGGACGCATTTTCAAATACAGACATTTTCTTATCCTTAATTAGAAAATGTCCGTGTGCGCCAGTCCACAACACTTTGTCTGTGAAGTAGTTTTTAGCTAGTAACAACAATGCTGTGTTTCGTCACCCACCCTGACAGACCTGGTTTCCAGCAATTTCTACCTGTTCCCAAAGACCATGTCCATGCTCAAAGGGACCCAACTCTTTGTCAGTAGAAGATGTGAAAGCAAAAATGACAGAGATTCTCAACACGCTTTCAGAAAATGACAGCATCGTAATGCAACTGTGTATGAACTCAGGATGGAACTATTTCGAAACGAACTGCAGTTGATTTTCTTAATTTCTTAAATAAAACAATTTACAGATACAGTTTCAGGTTTTTTGTGTCGAATCTCAGACTTTACATTCAGGTAGGAAACAGCAGTCTTTTTCACACATTGCATCCTCCCTGCCAAGTGATGGTCAAAATTCATTACACTCTAGCGTAAAAGTCTTACCATATATTCGAGCAGCAGTGGCTTGTAAACTTTGTAATAATTCCTTGTTCGAACGAGAAGCAGCAGCATGAATTATATCAATCAGCTGATTCGAAAGCTCAGGGTTTCTCAAGCCAAGCAGAGCAAGTTGCTGAGGTAAGCCAGCCAACCAGCGAGATAAAACTTTACTTCGACTTCTAAAGAAAGATAAAAAATTAGTGGGGGGGAGACTCCCAAACCAAAACAACAAAAATCCAAACTTATTCTTTCTAGTCTTGACTAAGTTGCTTTAATGTCACATACAACTAAATTACAATAAACTGCAGTACAGTGATTTGCTGAGAATATTTCACCAGAAGGTCTGTGCACATTGGTGAGCTACTACAGCGACATCAGAAGTATTTATTTGATCCATAGGTTTTGCACTGCATATTTTCAACTCCTTCAGAAAGTATCAGTGTGAACTGACCGTACGCTGGCAAAGCAACATTTCCATTTACTGTAAGTGTATCAGTTTATATTTAATGATTTATGAATCAGGCAAGAAAGCCACGAGACTCAACATCACTTAACCCTCCAGTCAAGCTTTACACTCTTTACACTAGACTTTCAAATTCAATTCTACCTTTGCTGACATCTTGCTCGTCAATTCAGATACCTCTTAAAGCAGAATGAAAAACTGGATCTGGTGGAACACAGCACCAAACAACCTTATTAACGAAGTGTGTTGTGTCAGACCCTTTCCCCCTGTCCATGATGCAGCCATTTATCATTCATCACAGAAGACCATCATGTTGGTAAAGCATGATTTGTTCTTACATACATGCTAGCTTGCTCCTGATCACCGGCCTGTCCCTTACATGTTCACATACTGATTCCAAGCAACATGCTGCATCATCTTTCCAAGGACCGAGCCGAGGTTCATCAGCCTACAATTCTCCAGATTCTATTTGAGATGGGTTAATGACACTCTCTTTCCAGTCATGTAGAACCTCATACAGTCACTACGGTTTTTCATGCGACAAGCAACAGCCTCACTTTCACGAGACAACCTTCTCAGCCTCACATATATCCCTGCATTCATGGGCAATCCATCTGATCCATGGATTTCATGGATTAAGCCGATCAGACACTTCATTTGCAAAATGTAAAGAGGCTTTTTACATAAGATCTTACTTGTTCTGCTGGAATGTCCAGCTTTCTATTGACTCTATCCAAAGCCTCAAGCAAGCACAACTGAGGTGTTTTGGCCAATTGAAATGTGAGTAGAAGGAATCTATAGCTTAGGTTGCTCCTGCAGCTCTTACAATTTGGGCTTTCTTGGGCATATTTTTAACCTGCTTGTTGGAAACAATAGGAATTAAACCAATTTCATTAACAATTCCTTTTTTTCCCATTCTCTGTAAGTGCTGTTTATCACAAAATCCCCTCAAAGCTGGTCAAGAAACCGCAAAAAATAATTTAGTCAAACTCTTCCCTAGCCTAAGACAAATCTTCATTTGTATTTATTATGACTTGATTATCCAGACCTCCACCCCTATTCCATTCAATTGGCTCGTTCATACTTCAGAAAACATGATTATTTAGGTTTTTTCTTTCCTTTGGATGTGTTTGGTGCTGAGCATTAAAACTTGACAGCCTCCATTATTGATCCGCTTTTATTTATCCTTTCTAGCTCAACCTGAAACAATCTCATAGACCAAGCCTATCTTTCATAGGCTACAATTTTTACAACAGTCTGGCTTATGAAATCAAGTATAATTTACAAACCAAGAACATTTCATCACCTTGTTTGATTTCAAGAGTGATGACTACATGAAAGAAGCTACTGAGTGTAAATCAATAAGTTCAGAGTAGGTCTCTGAAGGTGTCAGCAAGAGTAGCATAGTAACATAAGAGGGAAGAGTCTTTATTCATCGAGCAATTAATTGTGTTTAACAACAGAAAAAGCCTGGAGACACCTGAAGCAGATAAGTTGAAGGTAGGCTCAAGAAGGGTCTCAAATCCCTTGACATGCAAAGGATGGATAGGAATAAAACATTTGCTTTCTCTTCCCACAGCAGAAGTGGGGGCTGGCATCGAAGGAAGCTAGAAGTAGCCAGGATCAAAACAAACAAAAGAAAGTGGGTCTTCAGACAGATGAACTTTCTCACTTCTTGCCAGAGGATGCTGCAGTTGCTATTGATTTAGGCTTCTTCAAGGAACGACCAGAAAAGCTCATGGAAAAGACATCCACTGAGTGATACTAAACACACAGAAGCTTTGCGCAGTGAGGAAGTATAGGCTTCAAACAGTTGGAAGCTTAGAGTACTATGGAAAAGTAATTCTTGCCTTCTTCCTATAGTGTCTCACATATGTCAATGTTGAAGGCAGCTGTGAGGCTAAATGGCCTTTTCAGTCTCTACCAGTATATATATGCATACGTGCATGTGTATGCACACACTGTATATGCACATATACGCACAATCACTACCCATATGTGTGTACCAATTATAAGTGAAGGTAACTAACATCAAGATCAAAACATTAATTCTTTACCTTATAATAAATCAATCAAATTTTCTTTCACAGAGCAACAATAGGCCAAAAGCTCCTACCTAGCCTTTGAATCCCATACACCTAAAAAATAAACAGCTTCACTTAAATGTCTTTGAAAAATGCTCCAACATGAATTCTGCTCCTCTTAGACTGTTCTTGACAAGCTTCTTGAGGAAAAAAAAAAAATAATTATCATAGAACCACAGAATGACCTGAGTTGGAAGGGACTCGCAAGGATCATGGAGTACAACTTCAGTCCCTTCACAGGACAATCCCAACATTCACACTGTGTGTCTGAGGGCATTGTCCAAATGCTTCTTGAATACTGTCAGGCTTGGTGCCACAACTGCCTCCCTGGGGAGCTGTTCCAGTGCTCCACCACCCTCTGGGTGAAGAAAATCTTCCTCATATTGAACAAAACCCTCCCCTGATACATCTTTCGGCCATTCCTTTGAGTCTATCAGTGGTCACCAGAGAGATCATCCCCTGCTCCTGAGGAAAGCAGTCACAGGAGGGCTGAAAGAGCTATGACATCAAACTGAATGGAATACATGAACATCATCCAGGATCTACTGCACAGTCGCCATCTTGAAGAAATGAAAAAAACCCCACTTGATTCTAAAGGAAAGGATCAGTACCGTACACAAACATGTCATCTTGAAATGTCTTCTCAGACATAAGTGTCATTATGCTTTTTGCAAAGAATTTTTGAGATTTCATTCTTCTGTTACTAAAAATGTCACAACTCTACATAGAAGATTAATAGAACAGCGAGAAAATTACTGCTACTTGTTATGGCTTAAGAGAGAAAAGCTAAAGCTTTCTAGATAGTTAGATCAGCACATGGAACTGGAAGAAATGCTCAAGACTTCCAGGTAGTACACGTAACAGTGGTTATGTAACCCTGGGGAAATTAGTAGGGGAAAAAAATCTCTTTTTCACTCTGAGTGAAAAAAGGAGGAAAATGGGATATTCCCAAGCCTTTTTCCTGTCTGTCTTCAAAATCCTCTATATGCTTTATAACGTTCAATAGGGCAGTGTTAGATATTTCTGGCTGCAGATCTAATTACACGTACTCAGGCATTACAAATTAAGATTTGACAAAACAAAGGAGATGCAGCAGGAACAATTTTCCCAAAGTTTGAATTTGCTAGTAGATGTAAGTACTTCTGAAGGCCCTGAGGTTTCATTTTCACTCAGAAGCAGAAATATGTATCGGGGTATGATTTTACGACCTTTTGCAGTTCTCAAATGAAACAGGATTATGTAGCTATGTAAGGATTTGATGTAGCTGGAACCAGGTGACTTGGCTGAAAAATATCTTCTGGAAAAGCTAAGACTTGGAAACAATTTGGACAAAACTTAGGATAAAAAAGTGTAATAGAAGCAATACAGAATATCCTCGTCTTTCTTATAACAAGCCAAATATCCAATAGAGGCATGAAAGTGGGAACTCAAAAGGACAAGAACATTTTCTTAAAGCTAATCTCTTTAGAACCACACACACAAAACAGAAAAATACATTTCTTAAAACAGATATGCACAAAACGCTAGACAGGGTCTGCTAGAATCACCAAAGGCACACACAAATCCATGACCTCAGGGCTGAAGTAATGGAAAGCGTCCATGGCTACAGCTGCACAGTCTTCACACATCTACTGACTGCCACACAGCAACAATGGACTCACAGCACTGTGCTTTGAGTAAATTTAAAATCATTCCGAACTATCTAGTACTTGCAGTAAAAAAAGGTAACTAAGCTAACATGTCTCAATCTCACAGAAAGCCTACATTTTCAAGTCTGAGTGACACAGCACCAAAACAGATTAAAAATGAAGTTTTCATAATGCCCACACAGAAATTTAGTATCCAAACTTGTGAAATCAATACACAAGTGTTGAAATGAAAAAGAATATGCAAATAGTTTTTACCTGATTCTTTGAGTCCTCAAATCTTCTTTTTGGTAAACTCTGCTAAAAAATTTCAAAAGCAACGTACGAACTGGAAAGAGGAGATTCCTTTGCTGGTACAGGGTATATACTGCTTTTATCAAGGGTTCCGTCGCCACTAGAAAAAAAGAGATAAAAATCTGAAGTAGTGCCTCTCCATCTTCTGATTTCATTTGTATCTGCAACTCCCTATGTTTAAATCCATACAGAAGTACTAAAATGTTTTAAAACACCTGTTCAATAGACCTCTAAACCCTTGAAACAACCTTCCTGTGTAACTTGTGACACAGCCCTACAAAAGAACAGAGACAAGACAGAAGTGAAAACTTCACAACTTCAAGTCAAGAAAGTGCACAAGTTTGCAAGGTAGCTGGGAACCAATAAATTCCTGCTGTCTCCACCGATATTCCACATTATAGAATCACAGAATGTTTCAGATTAGAAGGGACTTACTCCTTGTCCTATCACTGCACCCTCTGATAAAGAGCCCCTCCCAGCTTTCCTCTCGGCCCACTTTAAGTACTGGAAGGTTGCTGTGAGGTCTCCCCACAGACTTCCTTTATCTAGACTGAACAAGCACAGCTCTCTCAGCCTGTCCTCACCGGGCAGGTGCTCCGGCTCTCTCACCTTCTTTGAGGCCCTCCTCTGGACTCGCTCTAACAGATCCATGTCCTTCCTGTGCTAAGGACTCCAGAACAGAACACAGGACTCCAAGTGAGGTCTCACCGGAGCAGAGGAGAGGGGCAGAAATCAGCTCCCTTGATCTGCTGCTCACACTCCTGATGCAGCCCAGGATATGGTTGCCTTTCTGGGCTGCAAGCGCACATTTTCAGCTCATGGTGAGCTTCTGAGCCACCAACAGCCAAAAGTCCTTCTCTTTGTGGCTACTCTCAATCCATGCTCCACCCAGCCTGTATCTGTGCTTAGGATTGCCCCAAACCAGGTGCAGGACCTTGCACTTGGCATTGTTGACCTTGAGGTTCACAGAGGCCCACTTTTCAAGCCTGTCAAGGACCCTCTGGATGGCGTCCCTTCCCCCCAGCTTTTCGACCACACCACACAGCTTGGGGGTGTCATCGGCAAACTTGCTGTGGGTGCCCTTAATCACACTGTCCGTGTCTGCCACAAAGATGTTAAACAACAGCAGTCCCAATACTGACTCCTAAGGAACGCCACTCCTCACCAATCTCCAGTTGCACATGGAGCCATTGACCATAACAATTTAAGTGTGACCATCCAGGCAATCCCTTATGAACCAAGTGCATATCCATCCATCAAATCCGTGTCTCACCAGTTTAGAGACAAGAATGCCTTGGGGAGCAGTGTCAAATGTTTTGCACAAGTCCAGGTAGATGACGTCAGTTACTCTTCCCTTATCCACCAATGTCTTATCAACCAATGCTCTAGCCCCATCGTAGAAGGAAACCAAATCTGTCAGGCATGATTTGCCCNAGCTTTGAACCAGCTGACTCCAAAATCATCTTTGCGAATTAACCAGAAAATTCATAGCCCAAGAGGCCACCGCAAAGAGAACAGCTGAACTCCAACCGCAACCCTTCCTTCTCTGAAGCTCTCATCAGGTATGTGCTACCACCAGATTTACAACAATGCAGAAAAGTTCTGTCCTTAGGACGAAGTTGGCTAAAACCAGTCAGCAAGCACAGATGTGACAGGAGTAGACTGAGAAGCAAACCAGACATCTTTGGAAACTATATTAAACTGCTGAATGTAAAAGTGAACAAAGCATGGAAAAATGCCTCAAGTCACAGAAGACAAGCATGGAAGCAACGCAGAAGCATCTGAAAACTTGGGAAACAACTGAAAGGTATGAAACCTGACTCAATTTGTCTCAGAAGAGCTTGCGGTCCCAATGAATTCAGTGCTGCCAAGACACATTTAAAAGTGTGCCTCTAAGAAACGACAGATGACATGCTGGTAAGGATGTGTTCAGCCCCTCCTGCAATGTCATTTGCAAGAGACAGTGCTAAGGAGCCTGGATGGCTGGGGTACCGCCAGGTGATCCCTGTGTCAGGTGGATCCACTTCCATTGGCTCAATGCTGTTGGCTGGTGGATCCAACTCCATGGGCTCCACTTCATCCTTTGGTGGCTGGTCTCACCTTGGCCTCACACCATGCCTCAGCTGAAAGGCACGCTAGCACTCCTTGATGTTCCACCATGTGTTCACAGTTGCACACTGGACAATGTCCGTCACGTGGGCACGGGCAGTGCCTCTCATGGCACACTGCTTGGTGATATTGTTTGTTCTCTTCAGCTGATGGCCCTTCTGGAGGCTCCTGGGAGGCCCCTTCCTTCTCCATGGTTTTGGGAAGTGTCCCATGCAAAGGTGACTAGCTGCCTTCCTGGCTGCGCCGGCTGCTCCGTGGCTGCCAAACACGCCTGGGCTCTCAGCTGTTCCCCAGTGGGCCTGAAACCAACACTGGCCATTTCCAAGGTGAGCAGCCACTTGC
>VWPV01004152.1:0-57077 GCA_013389885.1 Geococcyx californianus
AAGAAAAAAAAATAAGAAAAAAGTATTTGTGAGTTCTAGTTGCCCATCCTATCCATAGATAGTATTAACCTTTTTTAAGTTGTCTTTTAAACAGCTGGATAAAATGTGTCAGACTCAATGTATGTAACATTACACATAAAAAGAATTACTGACAGCATCAGTTTCAATAAAAAGTAATACAGCCACACAAGGAGGTGGACTAGTGTACTCCTAAGGTTCTTTCCAGTCTTACTCTTCTGTGATTCTATAAATTTGACAAAACCTGAAAAGCCTAAAAGTCTCACTAGATCAAGATAAAAGATGTATAGGAAATGCTCTAAGATGTCTAGATTAAGAGATTTGCTATGGAAATTAAAACGAGTTATTATATAATGGTTATAGTCAGCATATGTATTTTTGTATCTCTTCAGCAACCTCAGTTTATGCACAACATCGAATTTCCCTTTCAACAAGAAAGAAGTCTGCTACTCTTTATTTCTTCTTGATACATTTTACAGCATTCTTTGTAAGGAATCCTCAGTAGAAATGTTCTGAGTAGCTTGTTGGGGACCTGAAATTTTTTCTACACAGGCCCAAACAAACTATTTTGTTTTAGTAATTCAAGTTTACTTCCAGCACAATGGAAATTTACAAGATATTTTTAATTAAACAATTATTCACCAGATGGACTTGTAAAAAGGCAATGAACTTTAGTCTGAAAATTAATGTAATATTTTATTGAGAGATTTAAATGCTTTATAAATTAATCTCATAGTTAAAAAAATAAAGGAACAATTTACCTTTCTTAAAGTAAGAGCTATGTTGAAATTATTTTCTGGTAACAGCAAGAAGCTAGGTTCGGACCAAAGATGACATTTTCTGTTGGCAAGTCTAATGAGTTGTTCACTGACAAGTGGCCACCATGCTTTCTTCCTCTTTAGTCTTTCTTATACCTGAAACATCTTCAGCATTTCTTTTTGTGCAGAACCAAGAGCTCCTACCTAAATAAAATCTGATGGAGCAAACATGCTTTTCCATATGGAGCCAGAGTTTATAGATATCAGAAGAATCCCTTTGGAAAGGTAATTACTTATCCAACAAAGTGAGAGTTACAACTTGGGACAGGAAGAATAAGTCCCCTGCACTTGGTGTTTTTACCCCAGACTTCCCAAGTATTCAAAACTACTTTTCACCTTTCCTGGAAAGAAACAGATCTGTTCTGCATAGTTGCCAGGACAACGCTCTTCCCTTTCTAAGTAGGGCAGCAGTCAGAGAGGTTGTTCCTTATCATGGAAAATTTTAACATTTTGAAATTTCCAAACTGTCTTCAGTATCCTTTATTTTAGTTTTGTACTCCTACATTATTTTCAATTGTAATCCTGAAGCCTGGAGAATCTGCAGTGCTTCTGCAATGCTCATGGTCACAGAGCAGCCAGTCTGGCCAACTACCTAGTTCAGTAAGTGGAAATTTAGATGCTTTGTCACCCCATCTGTGCCACTAAACTGGCAGAAATTCAAGGACTTTCAGACTTGTACTCCAGATTTTTGTGAAATCAGAAATGGCAAAACATACTGTCATAGTAGAATGCTTTCAGTTTTCCATACTGCCAGTTATAAAATTACCTTCTGTATCATTTTTTAGTCTTCTTGTCCTCTTCTGTCAAAGTTCATCTGGTTAAACTATGTTGTAGCTATATGAGCTGCATTATTACCGAGCTATCCTGGCTATTCAGATAATTAGGGAGGAAAGAAGACAACTTTTCTACACTTATCTATGTGCAGTTTTCCAAAAGTTCAACGTAGATGCAGGAGTATGGAATGAGAAAGCAGAGGCTATGTGCCTCTTCCAGACGGAGGACCAGGAGGAATTCAGCTTGTAAGTATTTGGAACCAAAATTCTTGCTTCCTTTGGTGACCTAATAAATTTCAACTTGTGGAGGGGTGAAAACCAGTAATATGCTCGCTGAATAACAGAAGCTACTATGATTTCCATTTACTTTTAAGGAGGGGTCCTGAGACAGCTTGTGAATGATGTACAGCCCGTAAGGTCTAAAAGTAAATCTTTGCACTATTCTTCCACAATAGCTATTTTCTTCAATAAAATAGATTATAATTGTAATATAAACCAAGAATAATTTTGAATAAATTAAATTAAATTAACGTTGAGATCCAGATAATTTCACTCACTTTAAAACTTGGGAAAAAAGCCTTCCTTAGATGAAATTAGGCAGTAATACAGCAAGATTATAGTCCTCTGTCTTTCTAGATAAAAATAGACATAAGAAAAAAAAAGCCAACAGACCTCAGAGTTATGGAGTTTTTATTGCAAATACTTATCAACATCCACCATTTCTAGTAACTGCTATACAAGTAGCAAGGTACAGCTACCTGATGGCTGCTCCTCTAGCTGTTATTATTACTTAGAATCAATTACATCCCACTCTGTCCTGTCCTTGACATTTTACTTCAGCTACCTTCTTTATTTACCTCTTATGCATTTGTATTTTTCAAGCTCCAGCAAAAAGCTGTGGAGTGTATTCTATTGTCCTTTTGTCAAGCGTTACCTGATATTTTAGCCTTTTAGAGGAAACTTTCTGATAAAAGGAAAAGTAATGACACGGAGAGCAGTTGAGATTGTTTATTTATAGAGCGCATGCCCTTGAGTAGCTCCATGGTAGGTCACAAAGACATAGGAAATCCCTTTCTTTCAGAAGTCTCAGCTCAAACATCAAGAAACAACAGAGCTCTGAAAATTATCTCTGATTAAAACTTTATGGAAGAGAACAGTTTCTTTCTCCTTTTGCAAGAATGCACACGAAGAGACTATCATGCAAATAATCTTATTGTCTTTCTTCAACCAATGTGCACTGCTTACATCAATTTAAAAAATGTAAAATCACGTAGAAGATTTCCATATGATAATTCTTACAATAACAATATTATTTTCTCACAACCAAGAGATCTCAACCAAATAACACTGTTAAAAGTACCAGAATGAGAATTCTGGAGGAGAGAGCCATGACCACAATCTTATTGCTGAGTCACGTCACTGATGTGTGAAGATACACTGAATAGTTTGACTGTGTGAACTGAAGCCTTGGTTTGCACAAAGTACATAAAGATCGTTTCCTAATGCCTACTGAGAGCCTTGGTCTTATGCTTTTAATGGCAAGTAAGACGTCACTACCAGACTTTTTAGCCTTTGTTGTAAGACTGGATTTGCTCAGGAATTATAGATATATATTATAAATTTCCATCTTCACATATAAACAAATATAAAACATACATAAAATAGTTCTCCTGTGATTCTTTTTTTCCTTTGTTTCTTAATATTTCAATAACTAACCACTTTTACCTATGTGCAGCTTTCTCTGCATCCACAACTGAAACATTTGCTCAAACTATTTTTCACCTTATTGTAGACTCTACATCTCATTTTCTCACTCTTTTTCTAGTACTAGATGAAGAAGTTAAATCAATACCAGATAAGCTCACAGCTGAAGCAACTCCGCAGGTACTGCTCTAAGAGGTGTTCATCAAGTGCAAGAATGCAGTCACCTGCCACCCATGGAGTTTGATTCACATCTACCTTGGCAATTCCATGCTCATAACCAATGATTTAATGACAAGAAGAAAGATGTGGAAAAACAGGGTTATTTTTTTATCCTCTACTTCTTCCTCACATAGGTCATGTAATCTCTGTAAAATTTAATATAGAGTCTATTAAATTCATGGAAAGAGAAAACAAATAAACAAACAAACTAAACTCTCCTCTCTCTCTCTGTTAAATGAAAATATGATCTGAATGGCCTAGAAGATTTAGATATCAGAAGAATCACTCATATATCTACCTCCTTCTAAAACTACCTCCTCTTGAGCCCACTGAACTCAGTAGAATGATTTCTATTGAGTCAAACAGGATTTGGATGAGTTTTCCTAAGATACCTTGTTTATACACATAGGGTTTTATGTGTGTTTATGTCCCTTGTGCACTACATTATATACCTGTATGAAATGCATACATTATATCTATATAGAAATACTGTGTATATAATTTTACTAAAATTATCAGCTTTTTTCCATTCCACTTGTTTTTCATACCTTCTTTTTCTAAAGACAGAATACTCTGTTCTCCTGTTGTTCATTTATTGTCTGCCTATTTCTTCCTTCACTTCAATTTCTAGGTGGTCTTAGTAGCCTTCTTTATAGTATCTTTTCATCCTATCAAGGATAGTCTGAAGCCTCAGTTCAAAGTGACACTTTTTAATTAGCATTCATAGTTCTCTATCATCTGGGTTTTACCATGCTCTTGAAAACCCTATGTAAACATATTCTAGGGTGGGATTCAGCTACAGGTTGACACCTACATTCAGATGAATACAGGTGAGTGTGTACATGAGCAAAATGTATCTAATTTGGAAGTATAATCTATTAAAATCAAGTCAACACTAAATGTGCAGACTGGAGAGCTACTCTGTGAATCAACGACTACTTTAGACTAATCTGAATAACTGTCTAGGCTCCACAGTTTATATTCTTCAGGACCTTTCTTGAAGATGGATCTCCATTTCTTAAATATCTTCTGTTCAATATCCATTTCATCTTGTAGCTTTTTTCAGCTTTCTCTACGTAATAACTAGCTAATCTGAGTCATTCTTGAGACCCTCAATATTTCCTGAATCTCTATATAATGCCTCACTGGGGATAGCATTGAGAATCTTCATTTTTATTGTAACTTGGGTGAGGATAGCTTGTTGTTTTGGAGGAAAGCACCCCAAGGCTCCCAAGTATCTCTGCTGCAGTGAAGTCATCACAAGAGCTGTTCCTTCCAAGGAAGCCCACCTTATGGAGAAATACTATATTTTTTATATTTTCATTCCCAGAAAAAATCAAATTTCAAAGCTGTGAAAATGAAATTCCTTTCTCTGGACGCTATCATATTGGCAGTACATGTTACATGACCTTTATCTTTATATTCTAAGAAAACATTATGCTGGCTACAATCCTCAAATCTTAATTTTTTTTCTCTCTTCCAGTGTAATTTTGCCTTTCCAATTGTGGACACTTTTGAGCAGGCCCAGAAAATATCACACGGTTTTGAAGATATTTATGTTGCTATATGGTATAAAGACACATTGATGAACAAAAATTGTTAAATATCTTACTACTGTTCTGTCTTAAGGTGGTTTTGTCTTTGAAAGATTGCCTCTTACACACATAAACAAAAATGGAATTGTTCTAATAAGTAATATTGTTCTAAGAAGTAGAATAAGTAATCAAAAAGAGACTGCAATAAGGGACTGAGGTAACAATAGACACATTGGAAACACAGTTCACTGTAAAAAAGAAAAAAACCAACCTATTTCATTTATGCTGTTAAGTATTTATAACTTAAGTTTTATAGTCAGTTTGTTGAACTGCATGAAAATATTTGCAGTATGTGTTGCTGATACAAAAGTTCAAACAATTCATATATAATAACAGCCAAATGGGATTAAAAAAGTACTGTTCAGCAGTAAGACAGCAATGATCAATAGCCTGCTGTTAAATACCAAAAAACATCTCTCCTGTGAGAAAGCAAGAGAAATAGCGTTCACTTTTCTCCATCATAGGCTCAAAATTACCAAATGTTCCCTTGGGACATCTCTTTGATCATTCTTCTCATGCCATATCTTTCACTTAATTTGAAGGGTTAGGGAAGGAAGAAAAGCTACAAAAACAATGCCCAACATAACAACATATGTTTAAATTAAGTTGAGAATATTGCAAAGTTAAATATGAAATTTTTAAAGCAGAAACTCTAGTTTCATTTCTTCCTCTACCATTTACTTAGTGTGTAATCATGAGTAAACTGTTCTGTTACTCCTTCATTGTAACATTTTCATAAAGAAAATGCAACCTTACTTTCACAGCACTGAGATCTTTGAATAAGGCTGTAAACAACCAAAATAAGAGTAAAATGTATGCAATATGTTAATATATTAATGTAATATCATATTAATAGTAATGTTATAGGTATATAAACAAATATACAAATTCTCTGAGAGTCATGTGCAGAAAAAATTGTGTTCAGTTCTAGAAATGTTAGAAATACCTCTGTGCATATGGCACAAGAGTATTGCTCTGACTTGCACGTGATTAAAGTACTGTCTTCCCAAATGAGGCACTATAAAACTAATGAATCTCTCTTTGGACCAAAATCACTGACGGTTTTGCCCCTCTCTTAGATGATACCATAGGCTTTTTTTCTCCGTACTTGATTACACGTACGAACATTGCAAAAATGTATGAACTTGTCCATTTACACATCTCCTTTGGTTTGTGTCAGTCATTTTGATGTTGAAGATGCTGTCAGACTGCATAAACATAAGATTCTCTTCTCATTGTGAAGAGGATCTCAAAAATACTCTTAAGATCTTCCCATAACTTTGCTGAATTCAAAGCAGCAGGATAATTTCTTTATAAATAATAACTAACAGCTATCAAGAATTTTTGCTGTCGTTGTTATTCAACTGAACACACTTAAAGTGTTTTTATATTGATTTAATTGAGAACTCTGAGTAAATAAATAAATAAATGGCAGTCCCAGGTGCATATAAGTTCCCCAAGATAAAAATGTCATTTATTAGCCTCACTTTTTGAGGTCTTTTCTCCTTTTCTTGCCATCTTTGAACCGCAGAGCTAGATGATCTCATCATTGTGTTGCATTACTTCCATGCTGGCAGAGCGGCAACTTCTAACCACTGCAGGAGTGATAAAACAAAGAAAATAGTGCTGAATAGTGCTGGAGAGACATTACTTCGGGAGCTTGTGAAAGGTAAAATGCTTTTAGTTCAACTGACCCAAGCCCAATTTGTATATGGACATATGTATTCCATATTGTTCCAAAGGCATTTTAAAACTAAGAGACCCCCCAAAATCACAAATGCATAGGACCAATGCAAGGTCAGAATAACAATTATAATACGTATTTTTGCATGGCAGTGCAGGTGTAGGTAGGGGTATATCATATAGATAAATACACTAGTTCTTTCACAAACCAGTATTTTAGTACTTGCTCTTTAAAGAAAGTAGCTAGTAGTTAGTAAAAAAAGTGGTTAGTGATAACCTAGACTACAACTCCTTTTGTCAAAGTTATGGTTAGCAAAATGAGATCAATGTCTTATCGAAGGGAGAAATTCAGAGGAATGCTTAACACAACTGGCATATCTGGAAAATAATGTTAAAATCATAAATTATTCTAAAAGGCTTTGAAAGTATCAGTTATTACACATATACGTGAACAGCTTGGTTAAAAATTCACATATGCGTTCATTTAATCAAATACATAAATTTTTTTAGAGTCATACATTTTCAAAGTGATCCATTTTTTGACTTATGTACTGATTTCAAAGAAAATAAAAAAAGCTTACCTGTCACTTAGAAATGCGACGGAGGCTTTGATCTGGAAAGTGAAAAGTAAGCAGCATCATGGACTGGAATGTTATTTAAGCCTTTAGTAAGATTAGTAAATAGAATTTTCTGCTGCTGTGTTTCCAAACTATTTTTCCTTACACTTTTTTTTCCCAAGTGAATTCTTCCATTTTCCTTCTAAATAACACGTGTGTTCTGAACTGAAGGTAAATACTCACATTCTATTGTGGTCCTTGTCTCAAACTTTTCTAAGTCTTGTCTAAGCACTGGTAGTTAAGGTGTCTTCAGGAAAAGAAACAATGTGTTCTGTCTTGTCTTCACATTTTCAAAATTACTGCTTTATTGTTTTAACCCAAATTTTTTAGAAAGTTTCTTCTCACTCATTTCACTATCTTAACGATTAGTGAGCATTCTTATTTTCCGTCATGATCATATTGAATATTGAATGTTTGGCTAGAATCAAATGCTCTTTTGGCACAGTTTTCATGCAGATTTGAAATGTTGACAAATCTATAGTTTGAGACTCAGAGACAAGGAAAACAAAGAAAATATTACCACATCCCAAATTCACAAAGGACCTGCAGAAAATTCAAATACTTCTATTGGAAGGTGTTATCTTCAAAATCCTCTCCTAACTTCTTAGATACTAAAGTTTAAAGGGTTTCCTTTTAACACCAAAGTCCCAAACGCTCCAAGGAGGTTGAGATGCTCTGACAAGCCCCTTTGTCAGAGCCCTCAGGGAAGTTGCTATTCACCCTCTGTCTCAGAGACTGGCAAACATGCTCACCAATCTCAGGCACTGCCAAAGGGAGAATGGCAGCTACCAGCAGGAAAGCATTTCCCACAGAACATTCCCAACACATTTTACTGCTCATCCTGGTGCTCAGAAATATCCACAGAGATTTCTTTAATACTTTACGATATTTCCATTTTCTGATCCTTCCTTCTTCCATCTCTACTTAATCTCTCTGGGTTCCACAAGCTATAAATTACATGTTTAGCCTTTCCTTAGGAGAAAAACACCATATCAACTCTACTCCCCTTAATAAAACTTCTACTACTGCAAAGTCTCCTTTTGCTCCTTAGATGATCTTACTGACAAGTTTCTCGTTAAATGCAGAGCTTATCCTGTTTCTTTTCAGAGTTGTCAAAGGCCTTTTATGCTTGAAATAGTTTTTATGATTTATCATACTCCAGTTATACCAGCTCATCTAACCTTCTCCCTGCATATCTAGTTTGGCTTGTTTTCAAGTCTGTTGCTGTATTCATTCAGAAACACAACTGAGGGTCTAGGGGGTACCCACGTTACATGTGGAGCTCTAGTTGGTGGACTGAGTTTGCAAAGCAGCTGCATAAAGCTAGAAAGGGAACACCCAGCATGGCAGTCTGCAACAAAAACCAAACCTGGCTGATTTTATTTAACTAAATTAAATATGAACCAAGAAGAATGAAAGAAAACGGAAGGAAGGAAGGAAGGAAGGAAGGAAGGAAGGAAGGAAGGAAGGAAGGAAGGAAGGAAGGAAGGAAGGAAGGAAGGAAGGAAGGAAGGAAGGAAGGAAGGAAGGAAGGAAGGAAGGAAGGAAGGAAGGAACACGAAAGTTAAATCAATGTGTCTCTAGTTCTGAAATAAGATTATTGAAAAAAATACTTTCACTGAAGCAACTGAAAACATGCATTTAATGAGAATTATCTTGTTTCTACTTAATATGTAAGATAGGGCTGAGTTATTTTTCTTGTGTACATTATATAAGGGAAAGCATTATTCCTGTAATTTAAAGCCTTCTTAAGATTATTGTTTCAAAACTAAAAAATTTTAGTAGTTTTGCATATAAATTTAAAATTCTGTTCTAAATTACAGAAATTGTTGACAATTTTTAAAACATTACTGTTTACAAATACATTAAAAAGGCCCCTCTGAAATGGACATGTAGTTTAGAAATATTGTTATGTCTTTGGTATTTTAAATCCTTATTGGTATTTCCAGCATTTTAAACATGTGCAAGTGAATACGTATCAATCAGCACAGATAAAACTGCTTTCAGGATGAGACAATTTTCTCTGCCAAGAAATTGTTATTTGAGATAGCCTGGATAGAAACCTGCTGGTTTTTTGTATTATATTTGTTTTCCTACTGTTTTATCCAGCTGTATATTTGGTAAGTTCATTTCAACGGTATTGCAAAGGGATCTCTTGACAGAAAAAGCACTGCAAGAGGAGTTTGGAAAAAAAAAACCTAGAAACATCGCAAGTAGAGTAGTCTTACCACTATACAGTGATTATAAACCTGTGAGAAAAGCTCTGTGCCAGCTGTATTCTTCACTGAGCAAAAAAGGACAGAAGGTGTCAGGAGAAAATCTAGTACTTTGTAAATGGTATATGAAAGTTCAATAGTAAAAGGATTTAAAATCATTCCTAGATGTATTTAATGTTGTAACTCCCACATTCATTTCAGCCTACACATTCCACAGTTTTAGATTACACCTTAATAAAAATAAATAGATAATCAGTTTGGAAACATGGCATCTGGCTACCATGAAACAAAGGGAGAGGTATGGGACGGAGGAGCATAGCCAGAGCAGACTGAACAGGAATAACTACTGAAATAGGAATATTGACTTGCTCTCCCAATGGCACAGCAGGGAGAACGTCATTGCTGAACAGACTTGCTATTAATTCTGTTGCCTGCATGGGTCATGGCTGCTAAATTAACTGTCTTTACTGATGTATTAAGTTCTCAAGGTTCGTGACAGATTTTGTTCCTCATCTGTTCTGAAGCTGACAGCAGCCATTTCCGCTGCTTCTGCAAATCACGTTGAAGCTACAGACTGTGTGTATGACAGAGACCTGAAGTAGTGTTATGGCTGACATGCAGCATTCTCGCTTATTCAGAAAAGGAAAAAAAAAATCAGGATCTTTAAGTGAGTTATCACACGGCATAAAAGGGTTGATTGTGACAGTTTAAAATACTTCTGCTGTATCTTAATGGACATAAGTCGAGATATCCTCAAATTGTTGTAACATTAGTCTTATTTCTACTAGAACTTGACAACCCGATACAGATAAAACAAAGGAAAGCACTTCCTTGCTCTTTGGATTACCTTAATAAACGTGCTTCCTCCCTCCTTCCCCAGATAAAGAGGTAGTCCTTTCAATGCCTGCTCAGTGAAAATATCACATTTCCAGATGCTGTGTAGCTTTGCATACAGCAAGAATTCTTAGCTCTGAAGAAAACATATGGGTAATCGCATACTTTGTTTGCATAGTTTACAGCTATAGAAATAAAAAATCAGGCTTTTGTTATGCTTCAGAGTGGTAATGAAAGAATCAAGTGTTATTTTAAACAGAAATAGTTAATACTCATTGTTTCATACAGCTTATTACTTTATTGGTTTGATACAATATATCAGTGCTCGCTTGTATAAAAGTATGGTTCAGCTTGACCTAGATCAAATATCAGATTTTTTGCATAATCATGGAGGCACGGATATTGAAAATTGGAAGGTGTCTAATTATACTGATTCAACAGATTATATTAAGAGTAACATTAACCATTGCTTTCTAAAGCCATGAACTGAAAAGATTCGTGCAGTTGACAGATACCACAAACATTATGGAAAGACGTATATTTATTCCAGTATTTTACCTAAATTCAGATGTGAACAGATTATCCTGAATTTGCTGGGAAAATTTACATTCATTGCTCCTTTCTTTATAATGGTAGTACTACCAATTGCAACATAACTGTAAACATTGGTGGGTGTGCAGATCTAATAAAATATGAGATAAGGAATAGCAGGCTACATAAGCTTAAGTGGAAAAAAAATAGAAAGAAAGTAAAAACCGAAATTTTGCCCCTTAAAATCTTAA
Source organism: Geococcyx californianus (assembly GCA_013389885.1). NCBI lineage: Eukaryota > Metazoa > Chordata > Aves > Cuculiformes > Neomorphidae > Geococcyx > Geococcyx californianus. The sequence continues at coordinate 11,260 of VWPV01004152.1, forward strand.
TTTTAGAAGGAATATATTATAAATTTTTAACAAAGTTAGTCAGTCTGATATCATAGACCATTTCAAAAATATACTTCAGTTAATAAACAACTGGAATAACAGAACAGCAAGGAAACAAGATATATCTTCATACAGAGTAAACCCCACCATGTTTTCCATGAAAAACTGGCCCAGTTTTCCAGTTCAAGGTTTTCATTTTCTGAGTAGATAATCCTTAGACAAAAATGTGGTTTTATATATTTATTGAGGATAAAAGGAAAATTATTTTCATGTAAAAAATTACTGTCCTAACTAAAGTCAAGGGGAAAAGCTAATTATTTTCATAAGCAATAATTACTGCATTGGCATGATCAGCCATTTTCATCACCTTTTCTTGTACAAAGAGTTGGAGTTTGTACAGGGGAAAGGGCTAGAAAGACAATGGGCTAGGAAACAACGTGTTCAGGTTTTCTTTTGGTTTTGGTTTAGTCTGACTCAGCTCCTAATATATCCACAGGGCTCCATCATAAGTCCCTGAGGAACCTACAATGCATCAGAGTGTGGTGATGTTTTCGTTAAGCAAAGCGTGAAGCATTTACTCTTTCATAATCTAACAGGACTTACCGAGAATTCAGCTTTACTATTTAGTTAGAAAACACCAGAGGCAAATGAAGTGAGCATTTCTTACCACAGACAGAGCATACACACAAGAAAATATTGTTATGATTAATAACATCAGTTCAAATACAACTCTCAAACCCCCTGTATTCTGGCACTGCAGACACTATAGATTCATTGCGAACATATTAGCCAACATGATTATGTAATCCATCATGTTTTAAGGATGCTGCACAATAATAGTCCATTCTATACAAATATAGCTCATCTGCCTTCAAACAAAATAATTTCTCTGTAATTCTAGAAGTCCAGAAACTACCAACACTCATTTTAATAAAGTAGTTTGAAGTAAAAAATAGTATTAGCAATTACTAAATATTCAGAATCTACTTCAGTTTCATGGTTAGAGCAAGAAACATGTACTGGAGATCGTTTACTGTAATGCTAGCAGGCATCAGAGTTTTTTAAATGACAGAAAATTGACCAGCTTCTATCCTTAATCTTACATCTTTCAAAAATAAATATCTGATCAGTTAAAAGAGAATAGATGCCAAAGGCCAACAGTTTCATAGGAAGTTTCCTAAGTATAGGTATTTAAATCCATATCTAGACACATGAGTGAAAGTGACCTGATTATAAAAAACAAGCATGATTTTTACTGAGCTTAGTCTGGTTCTTAGAAGACTTGAGGGGGAAGGAGAGAAGAAAAAAACGTTACTTTAATTCTGAGGTTTTCATGCACAAATATAGAAACAATTACTAAAATTTTAGTCCATACTGGAAACATGCAATTCCAGGTTATTTTAATAATATTGAAAAGCATAGGTAATTATATTAATGTAATAACATCCAAGAAAAAAGTTTAATGAAATAGCTAAGAAGTGAATCAGAGGACTTCATACAGAATTCAGATTTATATTCTCTTATGTTGTGCAATATTAAAAGAGCAGCGTAGAGAATGCAGAGCTCTTATTACACCCGGACATCTTCAGAAATTTGGTAGAAGCAGGAGCTGTTTTATTCGCTGATTCTCTCCAGCCTTCTACAGTGTAGACCTGCTCTCCAGGATATGTTATACTCCATGATGAAACTTGTGGTTCTTTTGCACAAAGAGATTCCTCCGACTGAAATCAAAGCTGGTCCTTTTCAAATGTAACAAGAGTGGTAACAGATCTGCAATTGGTTTGTGAATGCAAGTTAAAGTCATTTCACAGGTGCTGTTAAATCCTTTTACTGTTTAAATGATAAAATTTTTATACTAAAACTCCTTCATAAAATGACAATAAAGGAAAATTTTAAATGGACTTCACTACATTAAGGCACCATCTTTACAGTGCAAATCTAAGACACTCCATTCTTTATAGTATAAACAAGCATTCTGTGCTTTGCATAATAAATTCAAAGCTAAGCATCTTACATAAAGAAAATGAGCTAGAGTGAAATAATTATAAGATATTTTCATTCCTAATAAGGTAAATCAAGTTTAAAATCCTTGTAGGAACAATTATAGCCAGACTCAGAGTATTAATCAATGTCAGTATTTAATTTCTCACATCTTCAGAAAAGGTGGTTTTGATATATATATAAAACATAAAAAACTATCACCAAGAAAATATTGAATCTGTGGCATTCACATGCCCTTAGAAAACTAAAACTAACCTTTACCTTTGGAAACATACACATATATCCAACATAATTAAAAAATCAATTTTCCTGCCTTGGAGTAATTCTGAGACAGCGCACGGCTTATATCTGCTAACTCTAGCATGTACACTTAGTGCATTGACACCTTGTGAAGAGAAAAAAAAGGGGCTGTTGTTTCAAAAAGCACTATCATTATCCCAGATGTTGGACAAAGAAGAGCACAATCTTAATTCCTATCCACAAAATGTATTAACTCCTATTACCTTTTCAGCTGGTGAGTGATTTATCATCCATTACATAGAATGCTATAAGAGGATAGAAGGGGAGAAATAACCAGTAAAACAATTGTTTCAAGTTGAAATTTATCACTCTGAGAACATGTGGTCATTGGGGGGAAAAGGGTATTTATAACACCTGAGATGAGCTGTGGTCATCTTGACTGTATTTGGCAAAGACTGGATTAGTTAGATGAAACTGATAATGTGCATTTGAATCTATGCAATCAGATTGGTTATGAGAAAAAGAAAAAATGCTGTAAGTCTGGATTGAAGCGAAGATCCCTCAGGATGAAGTAGCCCATCCTGCTGTATGTAAATTCCTGTGCTATCTTGAAATAGTGGAGAAAATTCTGTGCTCATTTAAATTGTTTTTCAACTTGAAAACATCCTTAGTAATGTTTATTAATAAAATAGTTCATTCAGAAATGACAACCTGAGGATAACAGCTGTAGCTGGAACTTGTAACATATTCACTTACTGTGGGTTATTAATCTTCAAGATTTGCTCTTGGACATACTTACACTGTAAATAGCAGAGCTGCTGGAAAACCTAGGAAAAATGCTTTTCTTCTTTTGTCAGAAAGCTGCTGGCAAAATTCATCAGATCTTCACCAGATGCAGGATGAAACTCTTAGAACTAGAGAGATAATGACCACAGCAACAACAGCAGAAAGAAATCAATCAGAGCACTGATTTAGAAAGCAGGACACATCTATTTAGTTTTTTAATTCCTTATTTTATGTAAAATATTCCCTAGAGACTTAGGCCTGGGTCTTCCACTTTCCAGCTGGAGTCTCCCAAGTAAAGGATTACTCACTTCTTACTAATAAGATGCTGGTTTTCTCATTATTAATGTAAAGAGGAAAATAGTAATGAAATGTGCACCTGAGTGCACAGTACCTGCCTATCACAGTGGACAATGAACTGATTTTGCTTTTTGGGTGCATTGTTCCACATGAGTAAGGCAGTCAAGAATAGATGATAATCAGACTCCTTTTGGCTGGAATATTGGCATTTAGACACTATAGATCTACCAAAAGTCTCTGGAGTGTTTGAATTCAAAATAAAATGAAAGGAAGTCAATATACTTGTTTTCCAACTACTGTACAATATGAATCACTAATAACCATTAAAATGTCAACATTAGACACTTTGTTGTTGTATTTCTTGTCTTAAAATAGCCGTGGCTTAGTTGTTCATTTTATTCTACCAGTTCAGTGATAACAAGAGATTCTACAGACATAAAGTGAATTTACAGGAAAGTAGAATAAGGACAAAATACGGTGACCTCCGAGCAATTACAACTAAATGGAGAACAAAATGAATGTCACATCAAAGCATCAGCTTCAAAGACTCTCCCAGGTGGCTCATTTCAGACAACGTGTCTCAGGAATTGTACAATGAAGTGTTTGAAATTATCTGTTCAAGTAAAATTTTAAGAGTCCTTATGAGGGAAAAAAAAATCCACTAAAATAAATAAATAAAATGACTGTGTTGAAGGACAGCTAAAATTCCAAAGTCAATGTATTCCAAATATGTTTGGTAAAATGATGAATAATAGAAGAAATAGTCTGACTCCAGCTTTCTCAAGGGAAGGTGATGTAAAGGGGAAGAACTGTGATACTAAAAATACATACTAACATTTGAGAAAAATATTGTTTTGACTTAAAAAAATGTTTTAGACAGAGAAGCTTGATTTAATTCTTAAGCCATGTGAGTATGACTTTGGTAAAATTTATAGTTGCAGTCAGGGATTTGTTAGAGGCAAAATTCACAAGATAAACTAAAACTACACGAGGCACAGTGGCATGCAACAGATGATCAGATGACTTTTTCTGATGTTTGAAACAATCTATGTCGAAATAACCTATGAAAAAAACTGTAGTGTCTGAGAAGAAGCCTCTGTTGTGATTACAACAGGTGGTCATGGGCTGAACTTGAGCTAAATTTGTGATTTCCTACTAAAATTAGATAAGTTGAAGAATATCAGATGTTTAAATGACACTTAAGAGAGTAACATTCTTTTTTTAAAAAAACAGAATTTACAGTTTTTAGATGCCTGATGTGCAAATAACTGTCTAATTTACTGACGTTAACTTCCACTTCTGAGATCCTTGTCCTCATAGAAAAGATTAGGAATTAATTGTGTTGGACAGAACCACCATCTCCCACTCAGTTTATATGTATAATTTCACAATTACTGCGAACTTAAGCTTCACTAACTTTAAAAGCAACCTGAAGGTACATAAGTCCCTTGAAAATCTGGGATTTCAAATTTTTTTTGAACTGAGATTTCCCTTGTTTGGTGAGAGTACAGATTTTTGTTACAACAGCTTAGTGAGATATAGTCTAGTCAGGTGTCTATTTAACTTCTAAAGTGGATTTCAGTTTTCAAATTGAAATAAATTTTCCATCAGCATTTACCCTATTGTTATGATAAAGTATTAAAAATAGAAATCATATTCTGAAATGAAATATTATAATAGATTTTAGTATTGTATTTTATTAACCCACATAATATCAGAATTTTTTTCCCCATCACAACTAAATTAAAGATACATTTAAAAAAAATCAGAAGCATCACTAACAAAAGTAAATTTGTTTTAAAGTTTCAAGCATACAATATTACATCTGCCGCATACTGTGGGTCATAGTTTGACTATCACTTCCATGTATATCAGGATTAACTTTGCTTAATGACTGGAAAGTACTTTCCAGGAAAAGAATAAGAAAATATTTATGGAGGTGAAATTTGCTTTGTTCTTGTTTAGATAAGATAAGCATTATTCCAGGTAGAATTCCACATTTATGTATAAACAATACTAATGTGAAGGCAATTTAGGACACATATAAGTCAATGAACTAATGTGTGAATGAAAATCAAAATCAAATCAAGTTCTGTAGAAAAATCTTGAAACCACTTACGATTTTGAGAACTCTAGGACTGAATAACTAATTATGTCATCCATTAAAAGTCAGTAATTTTGAAGTGAAAGAAATAGTAGGGAGGTCTTCATATTGCAAGTAAGGCATAATAAACCAAATATGTCTCTGGAAGAGAGCATGAGGTACCAAGTTCGGGAAGTGTTCTTGTTCCTTAACAAGTGACATAATTCAGCCTATACAGAAATGAAGGCTGCTTTTTCAGTCCACTCTTCCCATGTTGAATACTCAAGAATAGCTGAATGCCCTTTGGGTGTTTCTTAGGTGTATCTGTACTAAGTTGCAACAGCATCTTGTAATTTGCATCCCTCTCTGCCAGCATTTGCAGGCCTGTTCTTTCATTTCATGTAAACTCTAATCGGGACTTTTAGTACATCTCAAATCCTTTGGAACAAATAAGTACATATCTATTAGCAGACAGCAGGTTCGTGCCAATTCGAGCCAATTTGCTTTCTAGTTATTGAAAGACATATCCTGGATACTCTAGATTCACCACTCAATTTCTTTGATTTATCAGGTTGATCTCTGTTACATCCTTGGGGAAAAGATTGCCAGAATAGAAGTACTTTCTATTAATTTGACCTTGTAATGTGTGGTGCAATATGTGATTAATATCAACCAGATGAAAAGATCATAAATAATGTGAGCTTTCGGATTAACAGTGCCAAAGACATTTTCTTCAAAAGGAACTCAAGGGACCACTGTCATATTCTTTTTGTTTTTAGCTTACACTCTAGACCTGTAACAGTTTGATAGCAATTTACTGTTCGTATGCTCTCAATAACTGTATGAGCCATTTGATTCTGCATAAAATCATGGATTTTTCCCCTAATAAAAATTCTTAATAACAAAAAAAATTGCACATGAATAATGTTTTTTTTCCTTGAAGCCTTAACATTATAATATCCTTTGGATGAAGGGACACTTAAGTTGTAATAAAATCTGCTAAATTGTACAAGGGTGTATTAAATAATTTCATTCTCCTACGTTGTGCTTATAGTTTTAATAATATTTCAAATAAAATTAGAAACTTGTCAGAAAGACTCAGAACAGTTCACTGACTTCACATACGCTGATATGTTTTGAAGATTGTATTTTTCAAGTCACAGATATTGTTATCTATGTTAAGTGTAATAGTCCAGCATTCATATACCTGAATATAAAAAAGTATATGATTCTTTCTCTATAGTCTGTAAAATGAAATACGATAAATGCAGATTTAGTGATAAGAAGTCGTACTATGTGACATTCAGGAAGAGGAGTCCACTTTAAAAAAGACAAGATAAGTTATATTTTTCCTTTTTATAATTTAATCATGCTTCATTCATTCTTGGATTGGATGAGATTAGTATACTGGACTACATATGCAATCACAAAAACTTGACCCTATTGACAGATCACACCAGTACATTGCAAAAAGGCACTGAAGTAGCGTTCTACTGGATTTTCAGAGCGAGCTCTCCTCAGCACTGCGAGGGATGCAGGCAAATAAGCAGCTCACCGGCCTCTTAGCTACACTAACGCAATGGGACATGAAAACCTCTGGACTTGTCGTGAGGAATTGCTGAACATGACAGCCAACAGTATGACCATCGGACAAGAAGTAGGGATAGTGCCTAGCAGGTGTTGGCATCTTACAGGTGGATACAGGAGTTGAGCCTGACAGCGAATTGGAAGGGATCGTGTGGGACCCACTGTTAGTATTATATAAGGGGCAAGGTTATGTAGATAGAGGTATCAAAAATGCCAGATTTGTGTATAAGTGTAGCAAAATGGGGCCTGACAGAGAAAATATAATTAGGGTCACATTGCCTACCTGGGAGAAGGTTATGCAAGAGAAAGGGAGGTACAAGGCTCGCAAAACCAAGGGTGAAATGGCAGGAAAAGGGACAGAATCATAGAATCATTAAGGTTGGAAAAGACCTCCAACATCCTCAAGCCCATCCATCAGCCCAACACCACCATGCCTACTAAACGACGCCACAAAGTGTCACATCTACATGTACTTTGAACACCTCCAAGGATGGTGACTTCGTAATAAAATGTGGAAATCCTGTGAGACAGATAACACAGGGGTCCTTAACAAGCACCTTTGGGCTTGTCCAATGCTACTGGAGCAGGACAATCATCCAGACCTATTGCTGTGTCTATAGAGTAAAAGTTGCTGTCCTGTGGTCAGGGAGGCTGGGTGGAAACAGGGTGCAGTGGAAGCTGGCCTTCTGTAAGGAAGCACCAGTTGGGAAGATCAAACCTCATAGTACCAGCAAGCTAGTGCTCATTCCAGGCCTGATAGTATTTACAACACACAATATTTTTTATCGCAATATAATGCAATATAACGTTGTTAAATTCCAAAGAGTGGTGTTTTCGGATCCCTTTCAGAAATGTTCAGCTTAATTATGATAGTTCCTATGTTCTTGAGAGAGATGTTGAAAAGTAGTTTTCTAAAGCTTTTTTAATGTTAATTTAATTATGGTAAGGCTTAGATGACTTTGGAATATGACATACAACATATTTCTTTACAGAATATCAATGAATTAAGAAGAGTGGAATTAAGAAGACTTGGTTTGGAGGAGTATCATCAATACTAAAAATTCTTTACTAGGGAAATTATATAGGTTCTGGAGAAAAGGAAATAATGTGAGATAGGTGAAAGTTGTCTTGTGGGGTTTTTTTAATTCAAAACAGACAATATGTAGAAGTCAAAGAAATTAATAAAGACAGCTGATATGGAACGCTGGGTATGGATGATTTTTTACATTGTAAATAAAAGGTATAAAAGTTTATCTGGAACACTTATCTCTTACAATCAAATACTTCAGGCCTGAATGGCAAATAAGCATCTCAGAAGACATACTAAGCCTAGAAAATATATTAATATAACATAAATAAACAAATTTTAAAAATGAGGAATGAGAAGAAAGCTGGTCTTAGTGGTCAGCAACAGTTCCTAAAGGACAATCTTAATTCGGTGTTGTAAAGGATTTAAAAATAAATAGAAACAAGACTTAAAATGAATAAAAAAGTGAGGGAAAAAAGAACTTTTTTGACAAGGGAAAATATTAGATGTAATCTAGGTATTACTCAAAACAACTATATCTATTTTTATGCCACATATTTTTCTAATAACTGGGATATTTACATTGGTCCTCTAGAAAAAAAAATAATAATAGAGGCTCATAGTGAAAAAGAAGTTGTAGAGGAATGGGACATATTTACATTGATAGAATTAGACAAAAACAGAGTTGTTACATAACTATCTATGAAATTGTGAGTCATGCAGCACTTTTTATTAGTAGGATATAATTATATCATCACAGAAAAGGAAATATACTATTCTGTAAAGAGAGGAAAGAATGGATCTCAACAAACTTTAGAACATATATTGAAGAAATATGCAAATAAAGAGTAAAACTAAATGGAAGAAGCTACTAAGAAAGTAATAGAATAAATTTTTTTTTTTCCAGATCTATCATGGATGAAATTAATAATGCACTAAAAAACCCTAAATCTTTAGCTTTTAGGTGATTGCCATCGGAAAAATCTTTTATATAAGGATGGAAGTTGATGTAAGTATTAAAATTGTGTAAAGATGAAATGACAACAGCCATATTGAAAGGAAAAACGTTGAACTGTGAACAGAATAATTCTGAAAGTTGCCAGGAAAATCTAAGAAGTGACTACATTTAAAGTTTCCTTAATGACCTTGGTTAAACAAGTTAGAATAAGCTTAAGAAATCAGATAAAAATTTGTAAGATACAATCAATACAGAGTAAGCATTACTTTATATAAAACATTTGGATAACCTTGAAAACAGAATAATGGAAACGAAGTGAAACTTATCAGTATAACACATAAAAGTTGGACAGTAGTGAGGCTCAGTAGTAGCTTTCCCTATCACAAATAGTGATGTCTAGATTCTAAATTAGAGCAAGTTTCCTTTTTAAGCTTTACCTACAGCTATGTAGGTCTGAGCTACGTGATCTAGGAGATAAGTCTACTGCCATGTTAAGCTCTTGAATGCAAGAATCCTTCCCTTGTGGTTTAATTACAAACAATTCTTTCTTTAGGTTTAAATTTCCCACCTCGTGATGAAATCGGGTTGTTCTGTTCCGGACACTGAAGAACATTTCTCTATTTCCTGTCTTGTTTATCTGATCTCTAAAGCAAACAATCTCAATCTTTCTATATCAAAGCTTTTTCAGCTTTATTATTTTTGTCATCTTTCTTAATTCCTCAATATCTAGGTTATTCTCTCACTTTGATATTGCTATCAAAGAAATGATAAAATTTGAACCACCTTTCATTAGCTCATGTTTACATTCATTCCCTCAGTGTTCTGCCAGACTTCTATTTCTCTATATGATGGAAAGTCTAGGGTTTACAAGTCTGGGGAAAAAACCCATAACCTAAAACATAGAAAACTTTTTATTCAACAGAGTTACTACACTGTGGAGAGGTTTAGCTGAGTAAAATAAAAATTGAGAAATAATTTGATTGTGTTCATTTGTTCTTGTCAGTTGAACTCAAATATGCTGAATAAAGTGTCAGCTAGTTTTATACTTAATCAAAGCATAAAATAAATCAAAGTAAATGTAGCAAACTAAATAAATTATACACATAAATTGGGTGAGATTTAGTCTCACATGCATATCCATTTTGGGGGATTTTGTTTCCAATCTAGACACCTGCAACAAAGAGACTTTTTAAGCCATTTGTGAGGGGTTTTTTTTTTTAGATTTCAGAACTTAATTGTCTCCTTTCCTTAATGATTTTTCATTTAAATTACTGTTCTGAATACAACAGTGACAGCACGGAATCAACNCTCACATGCATATCCCTTTTTGGGGGTTTTTTTTTCCAACTAGACACCCGCAAAAAAAAGACTTTTTTAACCCTTTTTGAGGGGGTTTTTTTTTTTAGATTTCAGAACTTAATTGTCTCCTTTCCTTAATGATTTTTCATTTAAATTACTGTTCTGAATACAACAGTGACAGCACGGAATCAACATCTTACACTCTTATTATCACAGCTTCTCAACTATTCTATGTAAGTCAAAAACCTGTCTTTTTCTTTCTTTCTGCAGTAACATGTATGAAGATCAGTCACACTTTTATTCTTTCCTGGCAACCCTTAAAAACCACACCACAGTGGAACATTTTAAAAGTATTATTGTTGTCTTCTTAATCACAATGAAATTCCTGAATCTCTGTTATAAGAAAAGTTACCACAGTTTTCTCTTTATAGGACCTACCAATTCCATGTTGTTATCTCGATGTAATGGGTTGGCAGCTGGCTGCCTGATGCCCATTTAGCTGCTCTCTCACTCACTTCTCAATAGAGGAGTGGAACAAAGTAAACAAAGAGACAAAGACAGGGACATCATTTACCAACTACTGTCAAAACAGATTCAACTTGGTGACAATTAATTTAATTGATTACTATTAATTATTACAATATACTATCTATTATAATATATTATTAATACTATCATAATTAATAAATATAAACAATATTATTAATTACTGTTTATTATTATTATTAAAATGATATAATAATAGATTAGACCACTGCTAAATCATATCCCTAAATTAAATATATTGAAGTATAAGAAATACATGAAATACAGTCATATGGTGAGAAACAGGGAAAAAAACTTCTTCATAGAGTGAACATCACCCTTTTATTCCTGACTCATCTGCCACACCCTGCCCCCACCGGACGACGGGAAATGAAGAATGAAGTCAGGCTGTAACAGGTCCTCTCTGCTGCGCTTCCTCCTCTCACTTCTCCAGCACGGATGCTCTCCACACGCTGCAGTCTTTCAGCATAAACCTGCTCCACTGCGGTCTTTCCACCAACTGCATGGCAACCTCCACTCCAGCACCTGGAGCAGCTTCGATTAAGGAATCGTCTAAACCCAGATAATTATTTTATTAAGGAGCTGTTGCTTCCTTAATCTTAATAAAACTAGGGTATATTCCAGTTATTTTCTCTATTCAGTTACTTTCTGCAACCACTGGGATAGAATTTACTGTTTCTAAGGAGTTGAGGATTTCTATGGAGTTCTTTACTGTTCACTGAGAAACCTTTACCTTTCAGGCATCCATCTTCACTTTCATGACAATTCTGAAATATTCAAGTTTTAATTTTTCAAGCTTCCCTAAATACATTTTGAGGCTGAAAGTGAATTTGAAAACATAAAGATGATGAAAAAATTATTCCACACAGTGACACCTTTGGAACAGTTCTGTTAAAACTCGAAAACTTGATGAAAGTTGGAGGCCCAGTAATTACTGGGGTACTTCATATGCAGAGACATGCACACAAACACACTCACACATATATGTGATCCATATTTTCATGGCTTTCTGTTGGTGACTCCTTAGCATGCACAGACAGCGACTGACACCAGTCAGTCTGCCCTTATGAGCAGTAGTTCAATTGAAACCCAAATATTAGCTCAGACCTCATCTAGTTTCATGACAGAATACTACTTTACGATTAGGTATTACCAAAGGAAGGTACATTTAGGTCCTAGAAAATACTTGTCTACAGGCTGACTAAGCATTGTCAAAAGTGACATTAATTGACATCCTGTCTAGTATTCCTGGCAAAAAGGCAAGGACTGAACAGATGCTGAACAGATACTGAATTATTTTTGCCGCTAACAGAGATTTGAGCTACACTATTGACGTACCTGTGAAAATCTTATATTTTGGCAATTCAAGGACAAAAAAGCCCTGAAAATCAATATGCTTGATAAGTCTGTTCCTACCCATCATCAATTGCATTGTAACAGCTTTATAATCTTTTGTTGAATCTGACAGGTTTGCCAGACCCTGTAATTTCAGATCTGTGTATCTCGCTTTGATTATACGTATAGATAGATATACCTATATAACAACATTAGTGGTTTTCTCTGTATGTCACCTGTGCCCATCCCCCAGACACCACGCAAAAGCCCTAATCTTGATAAGAGTTCTTACAGGGCACCTGCTTACATGGATAACATTTAAGATCCCTGGTGGCATAGGTGCGTGCTTAGAGCTTAACAATGCAAAACTCATATAACTTGTACCCAGCTTACAGAAAGAAATTATAACAATTTAGTTAAATCAATGCTTAAATTGATTTAAGATTGGAAATCCCTTGTGTAGATGCTCTTAAATTGACTTAAAGTTGCTAATATTGATGTATCTCATTCATTTTGATTTAGAATTTAATTTTATTAAATAGGCTCAAATTCTTTGTATACACTGGAGCCTCAAGTCTAGCAGTCCAAATCTAATTTCTTGCTGTGAGGTCACTGGCACTAAATGAAGTTAGGACCTATAATGAGATAACAATTTTAAAAATTACTTCTGAGGGCCCACGAATCAACAACTGCCAAAAAATAAAGATTATTTTAAAATAAATAATAACTAGATATTATTAAGATGTTTTTCTGTAGGGGATATTTTTTAAAAAATTTGAGCACACAAAGCTGGTGATGTATAGGGCAACAAATTTTGAGAAAATTATGACAAAAATGAAATATATGGCATGAGCTTTTGCTGTCTTTCATTTTCAGCTTAAATTTGCCCGCTAACTATTACCGGGTATGTTAGGTTTGAAACAATGCTGAGAATGAAGAAGTGCCTGAATATCTATTAAAAAATGGTTCCAGTACCACAATTTCCAGTTTCCATTATGTGCAAGATAGAAGTACTTATGTTTGTCTTGGGTGCAGAACCAAGAAAATTACAGGTGAGAGAAAAGAAAAAGAAAATTTGTAAATTCCCTTTTCAGACAGCCAATAACATTTTTTTTATCAACGCATAGAAATGTATAGTCTTTTTGCCCTTTTGCTGTTCATCTGCACTTCGAATTGCTTTGAAATTGTTATTACATTCAGTTCAACTTATGAATATATACAGCCTACTTTCAAGACTTCTTCAATAACACAGACTGGCACTAGAATGGGAAGAAATACCTCCAGCAAGAAAGGGGGTAAGAAGAAAGTATGGGGAAATTATAAACTAATGGCCTGAAATCTGTCTGTTATTCCAAATATTGAAGCTCCTTTCCATTATCAATTCCCATTTGACAAAATTTGCAAGTTACTCTTCAGTCAACAATGATAAATTTGCAGATGCACAAATGCTGCTCCTTTCTCTGATTTCTGCTTCAGTGTGTTACTGCTAGATTTGAATTGAGATGGAAGGTACAACCCCTTTCTGCCTGGCGCAGTCTCCTTTGCATACAGTCCCAGCAGCTTCATTTCATTCTTCTGTATCAATGGAATTTAAAATATAAAAATTTACTTTACTACCAGTTACACCAAAAGGCCTGTGGAAATCAAGGTGCCTTTTGAATGCATAGAGATATGGTTCCAAACAATATCAGTTGTTACAGGAGCAGAGCACAGGGCTTTATACAGATAGGCAGAACGAGGAATGCAGTAGCATTCAGCACACAGTGCATACAGAGCACAAATCCAGTACAAGGTTTGCTCCAAGCACAACCTTAGTGGTAAATCACATTTGTACATCAGAGGATACAAAACTTTATATTTACAGGAGTTCCATTTATTTACTTATAAGAGATTTATGGTTACCAAGAGACTCAATAACACTGATTTTCATAGTCTGCACTTGGAATTAATATGTGTTCTTGATATAGGAAATTATCCAGAGTTTACACAAATGGCTAGCTGGAACAATTCCATGTATGTTTAGCAGATTTGTATTATCTTATGTGGAAGCCAGACAAAAGATTCAGCTTTCCTGAAGGATTAAAACAGCAGTATTAAAAAAATAGTGCAGGCATACAGTAATGAAGTAATGTGAGTTCCAACTTTGTTTAAAATTCTATGGTAAAAAAGCAACGTTTGCAGACCAAGGGACAAGTCAGCTCAGGACAGATCAAATAGCATTATCGTTCTTTCGGTAAAATATTAAAGTTCTGTAATTACTTTGATCACTAGCAAGGCAGTCCATAGTGTGTACATCTAACACGGCTGAAGCAGAGAGGGCTTTCAGTGAATAAGAAAATTGTTTTAATTGATTCAGAAAAGTTTTAGGGATTTACTTATTGACAGATTTTCTAAACATTAGATTAGGACTGTTTTAGGTCAGTGGGGCAGAAGGCCTTAAAAAGTGTACTGGTTGGCTTAATTTGTGCCCATTTCTTTCAATTGTGTAATCTCCATGAAGGAATTTTTAAAAGTGGTCATTTCACTCATCCAAATTAAGTGTGTATATTTCGTGTGGGTATTTTCCCTTCTGTATTCCTATTTACTTCCTCCAGTAAAACTATTCCATTTAGCCCTTGAAGGTGGCCAATCCATGAAAACCTCAACTGATCTCCCCTAAGTTCTCCCATTCTCTCACACTAATGTTTGTTTGCATGTTGAATTTATTTACTTTTTGTCCTCCACAATGTGAATATTGCTGTTGAATAATTTTTTCCTGGTCTTTTAAATTTTTCACAAAATTATTTTCAAAGGTAATTTCTTCAGCAACTGTATTGTGAGTATATTCTTCCTGCCCTAGCATAAGGTATGCTGACATTGTCTGGACAGCCCCGATCCTACGAAGAATGCTTCTGAAGGGACATGAAACACTTGTATGAAAAGCATCAACAGACAACTGCAGGCAGATGATGATACTATTTCTTACCAATTGTAAGCTGAACTGCTTAAATTTACTGCATGGTGGGACAGTCTGACTGAGCAAACAACCAGTTAGCAAGGATCGACTAACTCATTAGACCAACAGCAACTCCACTGCTCTCAATTCTGTCTTCTCAGCCTTAGAATGCATGAGGTTCTTATAAACAGGTCAGTGTTCAGCAACTGGTATAAATTTGTTAATTAATATAAAAGTTCAGTTCACTGGCTTTTGATAAGCTTGTCTGTTGAACTGGAAGGCAGTCAAAAGAATTCTTTCCTTTTACCTTTAGCGACTTCACCTGAAGCCATTCAGATTCTATAGAAATATTTCAGTCTACAATTTCCTTGCAGTACATATCAGTTTTAAATCCTGTATTTTAAAAAGTATCTGAATCCTGAAACGAATACTGCCAGAATAATAAATAGAAAATTTGACAATGTATTGTAGTTTACTTTCAGCTTCTATCAACATTCTTCAAATAGTGACAAAAAATAAATTCCGTTGTTAAGATATTTTTCAACTCTCCCGTCACTCCATGACAAGTTGAAGTGACATTTTTAGGCAAAACAGCTCCTTTGAGCCTGATAGAATTTGCTGGTTTAGGGAGCAGTGATTCAGTATTGATAAAGACTGGCCAAACCGTGGTGATAGCCTCACAAAATTTGAAATTATATTAGACTTAGGATTAACTAGTCAATAAGCTAGCAAAATAATTTAGTTATTTCCTTTTATAGGAGCTCTAAATCTTAACCAGGAGACTGAAGTAATCTGTGTCTATACTGCAATCAGGTGCAATTAACAGTTGTGCAAAAGCAAACATGATTTTTTGTTGGTTTTTTAGAGAAAATCCAGACATGGCATAAGACTCTGTTTATTAAAGTTTTTCTCTCCTCCTCTGGCAGATGATGTACCTTCATAGACAGAAACTTCTTTAGATCACACAATAGTTTCATGCACAAAATAAACTGAAACAGGACAAATCTACCACCCAAAAAGCAATCCTTTATATGCCCTCGACCTTGACTATTTACCCTGTTTATCACCATTTCCTTTGTTCTAGCACAATGAGCTCTACAGTCACATAGTGAACTAGAGCGAAGAAGTAATTTAATCTAAGATTATTCTCATTTACAAAAAGAAGTAAGGATATGTAAATATACATATACTCATTTACATAAAGAACAAGATTCGGATGAACAAATTAGACTTGACTTTAAAATGCTTGTCATAATAAAGGTTACATTTTTGTAGAGGAAGACTCAATACATTTAAATTAGAAAGACATTTACTAGGTTATGGCAAGACTGAATCAAGTAAATGACTGACACTTGAATAAGATTATCAAGGCTATAAAGAGCCTTTATAAAATAATTGCCTAGGTGTACTTAATTTCAAAAGTACTCATATGCTTCCCATTGAGAATGCAACAAGGTCAATTTTTTTTAAAATTGTGTTCCCTTCTCTAAAAATTCTGCCGTCATAAAATCAGTATGAGTAGTACTATTATATAGTTTATGATGTCAAGAAATCAGTGAAGCGTAAATCTAATAGCAACTTTAATTGACAAAATAGGGAAAACAATTTTGTTGTGTAATGTGGTTTCATATCTTCAGCATATTTATGTGATATATTTATGTAATGACTGCTTTAAACAAAAATAACCTTTTTCTCTTCCCTAATTGAAAATGGTAACTTTATAATTTGTTAAATCTCCCTGGACTTGCTTTTCTTTTTAGTATGTAAAGTTAACATTCTAATTTGCAAGCAATTGAAAAGTCTTGAGAATACATGAATATGAATAAAATACTGTGCATTATCTTTAGGAAAGAGAGAAAACTTAGGAATATGTTCAGGTAGTTGTATTTAGGAAAGAAAAGTCAAAGGCCTGAAAATAATGATAAGAGCTTAGCATTCAATTCTGCTTGCATAAAACTGAAAATCAATTTACTTTTCTGCTCTCAATTTCAAGTTATGTATAATGATGTTTCTATAGAACAATCTTTTTTCTTGAGTATGAAATAAATGTAAATGTAATATTTAATATTAGATCCTGTGAGATTTTATGTGTGTTGTATATAGAATTATTTTTTTAACAAGGTTTTTATGCATGTCCTTAATCTTGAGCTTTTGGGTCGAAGTTCCCTTAACTGAGACCTAGGAAGTGTTGGTGAATGTGATAACGTGGAATACTTAATACATATGCTGACAAAATTACCATCTCTGAAAATATGTGATTGGTTTCCAATTCCAGAAAGTTTCAGCCAGTCATAATATATGGGAACTCAAAAGCATCATTTAGTTTCAAACACTTCTTTAATTTCACAAAATATTAAATTCCATTTTCTACTTTGGCATGAAAAACTGATGTATAGGAAACTTACTTAACGTATCCGGTTTTAACTAAAATATTGGGTTTGCAAAAACCTTCTTTCATTTTCCACAGAGGATGTCAAACCTTTCTGCAGAATACTGGCCAGCTAAGCCTAACCACATCCCATTAAACTAGGCTTCTGCTATTTGTAGAGAAATTGTTCAACAGAATAATGGTTCGTAGCACCAGTACAAATAACTATTCCAGCCAACACAGTCTTTGCCTGACTCCGTATCTGCCAAGATACTGAAGGATTCAGCAGTTGAGGGAAATGGAAGAGCATTCATGAGTTACTTGTAGACTACTATGGATAAGAAGTGAACTGAATGTTAAACAGAAACTGGGGAAAACAGAAAGCCAAAAGGAAATTTTAGGATCCTCTCAGCTTAAAAAAAAAAAAATCCCCAAAACAAAAAATACCTGAAAAAGTCATCACTTCAAAACAAGAAAATGTGAATGAGCACAAGTACTAGAGTTTTTCTGTCTTTTGGTCCATCTTGCCCCAGAAATTTTGATTTGGTCTCTATATGTAACAGCAAGTCTCTATCCTTTTTTAAGTCTTCCTATAACTGTCCTCTACATTATAAACACAAGAATCTGGATTTGGAACTGTGTTGATCTCTTTCTTTCCACATCTAGAAGAAAATGTTCCTCAATCAGGCATGTCCTTGTTTCCTAGTTTCTACATACAATTTTGTTTATTTTTAACAACGAATGAAACTTTTGATTTCTTAGGCTGCAATTCAGACCAATTTTAATTCCATTATCTGAAGAGACAGAGTTCACATGTGAGTCATCTTTATTTTACTGATGTATTTCCGAATGACTGTCTTCAGGATAGAGACAGATTGTAAACACACAGGAACCATATATGTTCCTAGCTCAAATATCAGTTGCAGCAGCAGGAATAGATTAAAAATATTTCCTCTGCCCATCCTTCTGTGAGTTTTGGTTCCTTTAATAATCTTTAAGTTAAGATTATTAACAATAAACGTTATCACATGGTGTGTTATTTCAGATCACCATCCAACTGGGTTTGACTTTTCTTTAGCACAAGAGATGATTTTGTGAATACAAAATTCATAGGCAATCCACATATTTGATTTATATTAGTCCAGATGCTACAATTTTTGTCACATAGTAGTCATTCCCTAGTAGACTAGTTGTTAGCAGTAGAAAAAGTGACCAATATACAATTGTGATCAGTGGTCTTTACAAGATGGTACCCAAATTTCTAATTGCACTCCTTAAAAGCCTGAAACAAATTGGACTTTCTCTACCCCTGAATTATAACTAGATTAACATAACTGTCTCTTTTGAAGAAAGAAAAGAGCGAAAAAGAAAGCAAAGAGCAAATGGGGCTGGCAGCCTTTTAAAACTGAATCAATCACTGGAAGAAGTGACATATTGTACCACAAAAACAAATGTCAGGTGACACGATAAAAAATTAATGGCTTCTGGAGAAAAGCTTATTTCCTTTGGTATGTGCCTTTGAAATGTTTTTTTATCATGGATGCATTAAAAGTAAAGCCACCTGGATCTTCACAACAAAGCACTTGTGTCAAGACTTGAGAAAAATCTCTTTGTAATAATTCTCTAGAGTTAGAGATCATATCAAAAGAGGTCATCGTAAACTGACCTTACAAACCATCTACCTGTCTATCCCATCACATATTGGCTTCTACTAAATAACAACAAAAAAATCCCTGAAGATTTTTGTTTCTTCTTCTTCTTTTAGCTTAGGAGAAAAGACAAGAGAATTATTTATTGCCATTTAGATAAAGGTGACATAGCAGACATTTTGTTGCTGTTTTACAGAAAAAGGATGACAAACAGCAAAGGAATCCTTTGGCTTGTGGGGTGATAAAAAATAAGAACACTGCGGATGAGAAATTCTACCCCCCTTTCTGTATAAATCAAGTGTATTAACATGTGATCTGAAAGAATGGGAACAAAAGCTTGGATTTGCTATTGACATTTGTGCGTATGGCAGTGTTTTAGCTCTTTTTAAATAGCTGATGGTACTCAGTAAATGATTAAGTGAGAGAGTCAATTCTTCCAGCTAATAATCCTTCCTTTTGCAGGATTTCAACATACTAGTACTTATATATATACCCATATATATAAAAACTCCTCTTCAGAAAAAAAAATACATTGTGATAACTTCTAAAATGACTATAGGTCCGTAGTCGTCAATACCAGAGAGTCCCTCATTCTGATTAAGTATAATTATCTGTTCAAACCATTACTTCTACTACAAGCTAAGTGCAATAAAGCCAACAATACTGTTATCGATGAAGAAGCTCACAACATAAATACTGCTACGACTATGCATGTGGGCATATTAGAAATATTCTGTATCATGAAATAGACTGTACAATCTGATTAGACATTTATCTTTAAGACTATTCACACAAATTATTCTGCTTTTATTGTGTTACTCAAAAACAGAGTTTTGCCATTCCAGAGCACATACAAGCTTCCATAAATGAAAATCTGGGAGAAGTAAGGTGGAGAGAAGGGTGTCTATAAATAATTTCCCAGTCTCAGAGAATTTTCCCAAAGGAGATATGTTAACTTTTTTTTTTTTTAATGAATATCAAAAGACTCAATTTAAACTTTTCCATGCTAAAGATTTTCCACACAAGCTGTTTTCAGAACTTCAGATGCCTCATTTTATTGTTACAAAAGATAATATGTAGAAAAATGTAATGATGAAAAAGGGTAAGACCTGCTGTACAACTGTCAGCCCCGTTTCTATCAATGGAGAAAGGTCAGCCCTGTCTAGAGAAGAAAAAGGATTAGGATGTATCTAAATCAAAAGGGAAGGGAAAAAAATACCAAAAAGAAATTACAAAGAACAACATTCTTAAGAGAAATAGCCTCAGTAAAACCAGGCAAAATGGTTTTAACCTGTTTTTGAAAGAGTAAATGTTAATACTCTAACTTCTTGTTTTCTGGTTTTCCCACTGTACATAACGATAGCTAATATTTATGGAAAAAATAAAGAAAATGTTATGCATGCTTCCAGGAAGAAAGTGGAGTGGAGTTTTCTGAGTTAAAAAAAATACGTGGAGAATACATTAGGAAGAGAAAATATGTATCAATGAAACACCTACAACATCTCCAAGATTTTATAGTCAAAAATATGTAATAAAATCTGCATTAAGATATAAATAAAA
Organism: Geococcyx californianus; assembly: GCA_013389885.1. Taxonomy (NCBI): domain Eukaryota; kingdom Metazoa; phylum Chordata; class Aves; order Cuculiformes; family Neomorphidae; genus Geococcyx; species Geococcyx californianus. The sequence continues at coordinate 31,931 of VWPV01004152.1, forward strand.
ATGAAAACATTGATATAAATTTACTGTAAATTTATACAAATGAATTTTAAAATAAAAATTTAAGTGGTTTTGTGGAGGCCAGATCCATAGAATCATACAAACAGAATGGTTTGTATTGGAAGGACCATAAATATCATCTAATTCCATGTACATATAAGAGCAAAACCAATTTAATGCCAAAACTCAGGTTAGACATCACTGAACGATATTTTATTTTCTCTGTTGCAGCATCCAGTCACGTTATGGGAATCTGCCAAGAAATTAGTTGCTGACATGTTTTTCATGTGTTATACTGCTTACCCAGCAGAAAGCAAAAAAAATATATATATATATTTTAAGGCTCTCATCCAATAGATGTTGAAGAGATTTGTAACTGCTGCCCTGAGGCCTTCAGATGTGCAACCACAGCGTCACAAGCTTCCACTTACATATTAAGCTTCTATTTTTCTTAAGGAGAAAACTCTACTGAGTTTCTCCTTTTTTTTTTTTTTTTTTTTTTTTTTTNGAAAAAAATACCAAAAAGAAATTACAAAGAACAACATTCTTAAGAGAAATAGCCTCAGTAAAACCAGGCAAAATGGTTTTAACCTGTTTTTGAAAGAGTAAATGTTAATACTCTAACTTCTTGTTTTCTGGTTTTCCCACTGTACATAACGATAGCTAATATTTATGGAAAAAATAAAGAAAATGTTATGCATGCTTCCAGGAAGAAAGTGGAGTGGAGTTTTCTGAGTTAAAAAGAATACGTGGAGAATACATTAGGAAGAGAAAATATGTATCAATGAAACACCTACAACATCTCCAAGATTTTATAGTCAAAAATATGTAATAAAATCTGCATTAAGATATAAATAAAAATGAAAACATTGATATAAATTTACTGTAAATTTATACAAATGAATTTTAAAATAAAAATTTAAGTGGTTTTGTGGAGGCCAGATCCATAGAATCATACAAACAGAATGGTTTGTATTGGAAGGACCATAAATATCATCTAATTCCATGTACATATAAGAGCAAAACCAATTTAATGCCAAAACTCAGGTTAGACATCACTGAACGATATTTTATTTTCTCTGTTGCAGCATCCAGTCACGTTATGGGAATCTGCCAAGAAATTAGTTGCTGACATGTTTTTCATGTGTTATACTGCTTACCCAGCAGAAAGCAAAAAAAATATATATATATATTTTAAGGCTCTCATCCAATAGATGTTGAAGAGATTTGTAACTGCTGCCCTGAGGCCTTCAGATGTGCAACCACAGCGTCACAAGCTTCCACTTACATATTAAGCTTCTATTTTTCTTAAGGAGAAAACTCTACTGAGTTTCTCCTTTTTTTTTTTTTTTTTTTTTTTTTGTAGTTTAGCGGGTTTTTTTTACATTTTGAGAATACTTCTCCAGTTGGAGCACACTGTCAGGTAGCTGGTTTCTTCCTTCAGGTCTTCTTACATCTCATAATGAAAATGTTGAACTCAGGCTGTCTCTGACACATCTTGCATTATCTAGTTTGGTTTGGACCAGAAGTATTTTGGCAGCTATTACCAAATATCTGCATTCAAACAACCAATTTTTATCTTTGTCTACAAGTGAAGGTTTTGACTGAATGCCACATGTTGAAAACACTGTAAAATTAATTCTCAACTTATTGAACCTAGAGTCCCAGAAATTTATTCTCTTTCCACATACATAATTAAACTTCATGACCTTAAAGTGACTGCAAGCCAGAAATGAGAGTTGTTTTGCAGACATTTTGTATTGTAGTTGACTTTAGATAAAAAATGGTTTTGACATTACTGACTCAGTTACATAAAAATATGTTTCTAGAAAATCGATATTCCTTGTTAAGAAGTAAATGAACTATAGATAAAAAAAAAAAAGGAAAAAATCTATTTCAATTACATTAAGGTTGTCACAAGTTTTCAAGGGGCAGACTGCTAATAGACAACTAAGTCTAAAACATGCACCTTCAATCATAGCTATAACACTCATACCACCGCAAAGTCAAATCACTATGATAATCAGGGAGATTTTAATTTTATTTATTGACCATATGTGTGGGCAAATACATTCTGCATGCCAGGAACATGCTCCTCAAGTATGGGATCAAATGCTTTCAACACATTGAACTTAGAAGTCACAGTAAATTTTTTCCAGGGAATGTATTTCTGCAGACTTCTCCAGCCTTTGCTTTTATAAAGATTGGAATTCTGACCACAGAAATAACATGTAATGCTATTACTCTGTTTTGAAAACTAAAAAGAGTCAATTATTCTGCTGCTTACTGTCTTAACTCTGTATTTATTACAAACTACTTTTGAGGAAGCACTGCAAATTTATTTAGATTTTGACCAAAATAGCAGTAAGTTGAATAGTGTGAAAGGCCAATCTAACTTGAGATACTACTTTCCTTCATATATTCAAGAATAATGCCTCCAGAAAGATGAAACTAGGAGAATAAATGTATGATGTTTTCAAAGATAATGTCACTAGCGGCGATCATGATCATTAGATGAAAATAAGTAAGTAATTTTCATTATCATTTTTCCGGAAAGGGAGCAGGATTCTCTGTGTAGCAAAAACATAAAAGAGGGGAAATTAAAGGTTCTGAAAAATTAGCATTGATCCCAGAATGCACCTGGACTTTTTATTTCCATTGTTCTGTCTTCAAACATTAGCTCATATTCTGAGATGCTTTGATAGCAGACAATACTGAATTGAATGCAAAATAGACCAGACTTAACCCAATCAACGGTTTTTCATATGAAAATAAAAGCTTTTTTATAATTAAGTTTCCCTATCGCTTCTAGTTCTACTTCCTTGTTTTATGTAAACTCACATGGTGGGCTCTGAGAACATTTTATTTTCCAAGACAATAGAAAGAAAAAGACAGAATTAAAAGATTAAATGAACATATGCCCTTGTCCCCTTGCCAGTGTTAAAATCAAACACAGCCATGTTACTATTACTAATTTACTATGTAAATTACATTTAAAGAAAGAAAAGAAATTAAGAGGCAAAAAAGGTAACACTGCATTGTCTGATGTGTTGTGCTTTGCTCTGTAGTATGAAAAACAGGGATATACCAAACTGTTGCTACATACAATCTATTAAATCAGTCATTACAAAACTGATTAGATCCTTTTTCAAATCATCCCTGTCTGTTAAGTAGTTGATCTTGGCTTTCTGTTCTGTTTACCACTGATCTATAAATTCATTTACTGATTCTCCAGTTCATTCAATTTTTATTGATCTTATTGTCCTAATAAAATCCTTTACTGACTTGGTGTGTCTTACATCTTTATTCCAAATTTGAAATTCAACTTCATGCTGATGCTGCACATATTCCTCTAATACTCCTTGGATTCTGCCTAGCCCAAGTGAATTGTCAAATCTTCCTACTAGCAGCTTCATTCTGTTAATTAATGCTTCCCTGTGCTAAAATACGCATCTCAGGTTTAGTCTTCTCTATTCATTCTGCAATAATATTTTCAGACATCTCTCAGCCACTAGAAATCCTTTCTTAACTCAGTTCTTCCTCAGTTTTCCTTTCTTCTGAAATTCACATATTCTGTATTTTCTGAAAGTAGGGGACCAAATATAGCTTTTCCCCTGCTCACGACAAGAGTCGTGTAATCAGAGTGAGACAGGACAATCACTGAATATCTGAAAGGGAAGCTTTGTGAATCATATAGGCAATTCTCTGCCCGACTAATTTAAGTGCGCACCAGGTTATGCATGATTATCTGAACTCTCACTATGAACTTTAGAGGTTTACCCTTCATTAACCATCGCAATCCGATCTAACAATCCTTTGCTCAAGAGAGGTTCATGTTCCTCAATCAGGGCACGTCAGGACTTTTGCAGCCAAAAGGACAGAACTCTGAAGTCTCCAATTATAGTTCATACATTATTGACAAAATCTCAGAGAATGGAAAAGCAGCACAGTTTTGTGAGCTGTTAAACTGACATTAAACATAATTGTGGATTCAGATATGAAAAGTTTGTAAACTGTAACAGATGTCTGGGGAATTAACAGATGAGCAGGAGTGTATTTTAATAACTATTATCTGGAAAATCCAGTTGCTCGTGACAGATGAGGAGTTACTGATCCGTTCTTTTTTATCTTTGTTTCAATTTGAAAAAAAATCACTCAAGAGCAGATATTACAATATATAAGCAGAATTATTTTTAGTATATCAATCTGAACTTCAGCTTGTTTTTATCCTTCACTGAATCTTTAAAATTTACAAGGTATTTTGTTGGCTTTTCAATGAATTTACACAAGAGGTTCCAGCTTTATTGATTTCTTGGGAGATTTTGATGTTCTGCTCCATCCTCTCTTTATAAACAAACATCTGAGAAGGCTAGGATAAGGAGAAATTAAGTGGGCATAAGTGATAGATAAAAGAATAATAATGATCTGGAGTTATTTTAGGCCATAGATATGGGGTTTAATATTCTGTTTACAAGTCACAAAAGTTTTACTTAAACTTTAACTATTGTTCATCCTCATATTTATTAGAAGGCTGCTCAACATTTCTGCATTCAGTTAAAATTAGCTTTTGTCAAAACACAATCATTCATTGTTATTCTGCATCAGACTAACTGAACAATAAACAGAGTTATTGGAATGGGTTTTGCCTAAAAAAAAATCAGTATTTTTAAAACAACATGTGATTAAAAAATCTATTTTTGTTGTTGGCCTGAAATTCCTCTCTACTTTTAATATTACTCCTTTACCTCTTGATAGTCCTTTGAGATACTGAAGTAATTAATTTTGCTTGATGAATGATTTACAAGGACATCTTGAGAGATGTGCCATCACATCTGTGCACCTTACCCACGATGACAAGTGAATTCTCTTTTGATGGGGAGGTGAATTTGTCTCTGCAAGTTCCTACAAGCTGTTCATCATAGAACCTTCGAACCTGTAATCTGCATGGTTCTGTTGACTCCACCAATTCTAACCTGGATTAAGAGATAAAGATACTTTGAGTTCTGTCTCTGTAAACTACTTACATTGACAGACTAAAGGTTCTTGACAATCCACTGCTTTTCACATTGATAGTCTTATGCAAATCTAATAACACTCCGTACTGGTTCTGGCTGAGATGGAGTTAAATTTCCTCATAGTAGCTTGCATGGTGCTCTGTTCTGCATTGGAGATGAAAACAGTGTTAATAGCACAGTGATTTTTAGTAATTGCTGTACCACCAGTGCTTGGACAGCATCAAGGCCTTTTCTGCTCCTCACACTGCCCTACCAACAAATAAGCTGAGACTGCACAAGAAGTTGGGGGGGGATGCTAGTGGGGCAGCTAACCCCAGCTGACCAAAGGGACCATATAACATCGTGCTAAGCAACAAAAGCTAAGCTATGAGTCATTGGAAGGAATATCTCAAAGCTCTCATTTTCTTACTTTCACCCATCCTCTTAATTTGTAAAAGAGTTCTTGAAACAGCCATGATATTTCCATACGCAAGGGAAACAAACCCTGAAATTTCTCCTCCTGGATTTTTATCTTCTCGTGGGCATCCCTATATATACCTTCTTTTTTCTTTCTTTTTTCCCCCCCCTCCTCTAGAATAGAGTTATTTAGCAGCAGCCAGACAGAATCATAAACTGTCTATTCCTCCTGTCCTCCTTCAATAAACAATACAGGGAGTAGACTGGGAAAAGGTCATCCCGCAGGCTACAATGCAGTGTAAGAGTTTCCAAGGCAATTTTGAACAAGAAAAAGGAGAGAAATTAGCCAACATAAAGTTAATATCTGCAACAAGCAGATTGCTTCCAAGATCAGAGTTTCCTTAAGGTCTCAAGACATTGCACAGTGCTGAGTGCAACTATACTCAGTCTTACTGTTATGTAAAAACTAGTTGTGCTTTATGTAGAAAAAAGAAAGGCCGGTACAGAAAGATAGTGACTTTTTTACAGCAAATACAAAAACCAAGTTCCGTTGGAAACTACCTTCTTGAAACTAAATGTTTTTGTGGAAAGTTTATTATTTCTGCAGAAAACATCATTGTTTTACTTGAAGGTAGACACAAATACTCACAAATCTTCTACTGAAATTTGGAAAGTCTCAATTCAGATTTTTCCATGGAAATTCCAACTCCAATTGCCCTTTCTGAGCTCTGTGCTCTCCTTTATCAGCCTCATTCAGAGCTGAGACTCTTAAACATTGTAAATGGTGAGGTATAATCATGGAGTCCATCTTGAATTATGCTACTTTCATTCTCAAATATCATCACCCTCTCTTTTGTCTTCAGAACATCAGTATTGTGGGAAGTCCCCTCATCAAAGAGGAACCCTTTCCAGTCTCCAACCAACTCTAAAGACAATCCCAATAATCCCAAAGATGCATGAATAATTAAAATCTTGCTCCTCACAGAGACAGGAAAGAAATCTCCATGATCGCAGGCACAGAGAAGACTTCTGTTGAGAAAGTTATATTATCTAAAACTAAGAATCTTCAAGATTATGTAACACCATAAATCAAAGTGTTATGAAAACCCTTATTTGAACACTTACATTTTTATGCTAAAGTGAGTTTATTTATTTCCAGAGTTCCAGGAGTCTTTGATAATATGTTGTGAATAACACTACTTTGGCGTATGCCATAGCAAATGAGACCATCCACCCATCCAAGCTCCTGTGACACCGTTAATACCTGTTCAGTTATAAGCCAGATAATAAAATTTAAAATTAAACTAAGTGATCTGGAACAAATTGTTTAAACACAACAATAACACGACAAAACAGATGTTTTAAACAAATACATTACCCTTCTGTTGCCTGAAATGTGAAACAAGATTGGATTTAGAATATCTTCAAAAAATCCCAACATAGAATAGAATCACAGAATCATAGAATGGTTTGGGTTGGAAGGGACCTTAAAGATCATCTGTTTCTAACACTCCTGCTGTGGGCAAGGACACTTCCCTCCAGCCCAGGCTGCTCAAGGCCCCATGCAGCCTGGCCTTGAACATTTCCAGGGAGAGGACATCCACAGCTTCCCTGGGCAACCTGTGCCAGTGTCTCACTACCTTCATCATGAATTTCTTTCTAATATCTAATCTAAATCTTCCCCCTTCCAGTTTAACACTATTCCCCCTTGTCCTGTCACTACATACCCTTGTAAAAAAATCCCTCCCCAGCTGCCTTTTAGGTCCCCTTCAAGTACTGGGAGGCTGCTATGAGGTTTCCCCAGAGCCTTCTCTGCTCCAGGCAGAACAACCCCAACTCTCTCAGTCTACCCTCATAGCAGAGGTGCTCCAGCCCTCTGAGCATCTTCATGGCCCTCCTCTGGGTTCCAACAGTTCCATATCCTTCTTATGCTGGGTATTCCAGAACCATACACAATAGTCCAGGTGGAGTCTCAGGAGAACAGAGTAGAGAAGGAAAATCACCTACCTCTACCTGCTGGTCACACTTCTTTTGGTGCAACCCAGGACATGGTTGGTCTTCGAGTGCACATTGCCAGCTCATGTTGAGCTTCTCATCAATCAGCACCCCTGGTGTTCTTCTCTGCCAGGCTGCTCTGAATCAGATTGTCCCCCACCCTGTGCTGAAACTGCTGATTGTCCCAAGCCAGGTGCAGGACCTTGCACTTGGCCTTGTTGAACCTCATGAGGTTCACTTAGGCCCACTTTTCCAGCTTGTCCAGGTCCCCCTGTATGACATCCCATCCTTCTGGTGTGACAGCTGTACCGCTCAGCTTGGTATCATCTGCAAACTTGCTGTGAGGCTTGCTGCAGTGATTTACATGAAGGAAAACTTTGAAGGGGGCTCAAGATGGCTTGAGACTTTCATAAAAATTTGATTTGATTGTAAAAATTTAAAGCTCCATTTTAATTGAAACATTCATACTTAATGTATCTTTAATATGTTTTCCTGCAAGTGTACAGACTCAAAATAATACAAGTCCTTTTCCTGTGGTAAAGTAGTATTTTTTATTATAAAATAAAGGAAAATAATATTTGATGCTTTTTAAGATAATTTATCACAGTCCAGATATTTTCAATTTCCTCTAAAGTCAGGTAAACAGTTTAGACTACAGCCCCTGGAAGAAAAAAATTCTCTATTTTACAAATGACATTTGTAGGACATATGATGCGGATGACATTTCTTTTTCTAACATTACTTGCTAATATTTTCAGAGGGATGAATTACTCTTCCACTTCTTAACCATTGCAACTGCATAGAGAGATAGATATGATTGTTTCTGTTTTACTTTTCAAGGAGGATGTGAACTATGAATATTTTATGCACAATACAGTGCTTTCTGAAAACAAGCTAAAACTATTGGAGTCTTTTTACTGACAAAGTGATATGGCACCACAATAAAAAGTCATTCTTTAGAGTTAAAAGATTCTCTGAGGTAAATACTATCATTAATTTGGTGTAGGTTAAATTACTGTGCAATGTTTGCATAAAAACCTACAAAAAAAATCCCCTTTTATTATTCATTTTTGCAATTTCAAGCTATAAGCTCCAATATAATGTACATTTATGAAGGCCTCTGTGGAGTTTTCAGATGTTGAAAGCTCTATCCAGACTACAAGTCAAATTAATAATCTATTTGCAAAAGTAATGTTTCGGTGTATAAAATCTCAGATACTTTAAAAATTACCTTCAGCACCTAGAGAATTTCTAAGAAGTATTGAGCAACAGAAGTATTGTCTCTTACTTTCTCCTCTTCTAAGAACTTCTTCAGTTTATCCACATTAGTGGATATGATAATGCTGAAAAATCTGCTGGCTTCGTTCTTCTTCAATGCTTCTGTCACTCCAGACTTAAGATATCAAAGAGAAAGTATTCACCTTAGTGCTTGAGATTAAAATTGCATTTCTGGAGTCAAAACAGATGACAAATCAAGGGGAAAATCTTTACTCTGGGATGTGATAATACCGGGAATATGGCTGTTACAATATATGTATATTTTTCATATCTTCCACAACATACCTCTTTACATCTAAATTTGTTCTCCTCCAACTCTTTCAGGAACAACAAGCAATGGAACAAATAACCTCCCAAAGAATTATTTCAACATAGAAAAACATCAGAACATGCAAGAAAGTAGGTGGCAACATGATGTTCTAGAGGACCAGAAAAAAACCCGGTTTTGTTTCTTACCTTGGCACCATTTTCCTTACCTTCAAAATCATTTTATTAAAGCAATAATAGAAAATCCAAACAGTAACGGTGGTGTATGACACACAGGACATGTTATGACTAAATTCCATCGCTGTAACCAAAAGTGTATGGAAAGTAACCTTTTCCATCTCTCAGATAATGCTTATTGTCCTGGTTATAAACCGAACAACAAGCAGCATGAGATTAGCAGAAGAAGGGTAAGGAATCTGTTCCTAGGAGTTGTCAGTAAGAGAAGATAAGAAATGGATGGGAGGACTTTGTAACTACGTCATAGGATACAATAAATTGTTCTCTACTATCAGCCTAATGCTAACCGTCAATAAAAATTTCAGATTGTATTATATAGTACATCGTAATAATCAGCAACCTTTTTTCCTTGTGTGAGTTTCCCATCATTTTAAGTTAGCAACCTTATTGCTTCATAGCTGGTAGTTTTCTATGTTATTAATAAACATAATTATTTTGTTATAGTTATTCTTTTTATTAACCCACATATCAGAGTCTCCATATAAAGCATTTTGTTGATTCACATATTTTCTAGATTTAGAAGAAGCAAATATTTATTCCTTTCAGTCTTGAATTTTGTTTTGCCTACTAGATGGTGACAAATGTTGATTTTACGTCGGTCACAGAAAAAAATACCCCAGTCTTTTGCTAGTTATTTGCAGATAGCACGTACTTACTGAAAACTAAATACAACTATTTGGTGTTTATCGTAAGTACTAATTTCCTCTTAATTTACATGGTGAAGTTCTGGTTGATGTCTACATTTGCCTAATTGTTGACGGAAGTTGCAATTAATGTTTCAGAGTTAAGAATTTACTGAAACTCTTGTGTAAAAATGTCTTTCTGTCTATCTAGTTATTAAAACCAAGAAAGAAAAAAATTTCTCAATCAAAACCACTTTAACACATCTCACTTTATAAAAATTTCATCCACCTAATGTTTTACATACTGTGTTAATTTTAACGTGTTTGCATCTGAGAAACTACATATTTGCTTAAACATTAAATTTATCTCTGCTGAAGTGTACTCTCCCTCTTCCTTCTACAAGATCATCTATTCTTCCCTCTTAGGTTAAATGGAAATTGTGAATTGTCTTCTGTAGGATGAAGTTCTGTTAATAATAGGAACAAGTGAATTCTTAACGAAATATTTTTCACATCTTAGTGGAAGCCAAGTATTGGCTTAAGTGCATACACTCGAATACTTCACATCTGTTCATTAGATTTGAATCACTGAAGAGTGCTAGTGGCTTTATAGGTTGCATGTGTTTACACCTCATGTTCTAAAAAGCCGGCATTTAAAAAAAGCTTATGCTTCAGTCTTCCAGAAGTGAATCAAATTTAATTATTCCTTTATTTAGTACTTAGAAAAAAAACTAAAAATTGCAAGTGTTTTTGCCAAGTCATTAACACACACCATCAAAAATGTGGGATGTAGGTACTAGTGAGATGACTCATGGCAACACAAACCTTATTGTGTTTGTAAGGCCCTGTAATTGATTTAGTTAATGGCACCATCTGCTCTTTACCAGAGGTTTTTTTCCAATTACAGTGTCAGATCATATATTCATTTTTTGTGAGTTTGACTATGTTTTCTGCCTTTTCCCACACCCTTACAGGAACCTAGATTTGATCTGCACTGCCTTTTTCTGTTTATATCCCTAGTTAAAATAGTATTCTTTTGCTTTTGAAGAAATGAACACTAGTTGGCTTGGCTATCAGAACTCTTGGTCTCTCCAAGTCATAAATGATGCTCCCATGATGATGAAATGTTTCTACTTACTGCAGAAACCATCTAGCAGTGTTTTCAGTTATAAAACTATTAATTGCCAAGTCCCAGGAAAAATATTTCTAACTTGATAGTATTGATTTTCCATGTCCTCCTAAAAAAGTAGAAATGGAAAAAAGGAAAAAAAAATAATTATAGAATCATTAAGGTTGGAAAAGACCTCTAAGATCATCAAGTCCAACCATCAGACCAACACTATTATGCCTACTACACCATGTCCCAAAGTGCCACCTCCAGGGATGGTGACTCTACTCCTCCACTGGGCACCCTCTTCTAATGGTTCACCACTCTTTCAGTGGAGAAATGCTTCCTAATATCCAGTCTAAACCTCCCCTGGCACAACTTGAGGCCATTTCCTCTCATCCTATTGTTAGCAACTTAGGAGAAGAAACCACGATTCCCTTCACTACAACCTTCTTTTAGGTAGCTGTAGAGAGCAATTAGGTTTCTCTTCGGCATCCTCTTCTCTGGATTAAACAGCCCCAGCTCCTTCAACCACTTCACATAAGCCTTGTGCTCCAGGATCTTCACTAGCATCATTGCATCTCAATGTCCTTCTTGTACCAAGGAGCCCAAAACAGAGTATAATATTTGAGGTGCAGCCTCACCAGTACAAGCGTGGTCTCACCAGTGCAGGTGCCACCTCTCCAGTGCAGTCACCTGGAACTTTGCTTGTTGAAACAGAACTGCTGATAAATGATGGAGAGTGGCTCAGCAAGTTAATCTGCCAGCTCTCTGAGTACTCTCAGGTGGATCCCATTTGATCCCAATAGAACATTGCAGACTTTTACACACTTGGCATACAATGTTCTCCATCAGTACATAAAGTTTCAGCCAGAGTTGACAAGAATATTGGAAACATGTCATGAAATTAGCAATAAGTTAGGGAATGATTTCTTATAACTTGCAATGAAAGGAAAACTTTAATTAAAAATTATCTTAAAAAGTTACAATTCCTCTCCAATACACTCTCCTCTAGCCTCTCATTCTGTGGCAAATTGTTAGAAGCAATGATAAGCAGTCATATATTGGCTTGTCAAACCCACCTTGATGAGACCCATCATGATTTTCTCATGAGCACCAATAAGTATTTGGTTGGGTTTTTACTACAAATATATTGGTGCAGCCAGGAAATTGTGTACAGAGAAAAGGCCTGAGCAGACTCTGTAGAAACTGTTGATTCTTTTTCCCTAGAAGTAACATAAAAATTGATTTGTCTTCTGCATTTGATTTTCTACTAAATAGGTTCTTTAAGTTGTTCATAGAAAAGAGACATAATTAATTATTATCACAACTATTTTCATTTGCTTATTGTTAGAAATCAGAAGACAGTACTTGTCCTTAAAATAATTTTTATTTACAAGATTTAGATCTATGAAAACAAAAAATAATCAAGTCAAACACACAAAAGATAATATAAAAAGCATTTATTACACATTTTTAATTCATAGCTTTTCACTTATTCCTCTGGTGTTTGAAATTATATTTTAAATTTAAGATGCATTAATGGATGTTTCCAGATACTGATCTTCAGCTACAAAATCCTTAATAAGGACCTGTTTCACATGTGTTCATATGCCATACTGAGAACTCATTAATCCTCAATGATATCCTGTTTAATGGAGCCCATAAAATATCTCAGCCCATAAAAGATGGGTCAAGTGTATTTTTGGTGAATGACTATTAATTTCATTACATGCAAAAATTCACTCATATACTAAAAGAACTGGAGAAAACCTTCCCCTACCCCCCAATAATCATGAACATTTTCTCTCATGATGCGCTGATTTTAAATGAATTTATTAAACTGAAGCTAGAAGCTACTTACCAATGTTACACTGTCTGACTTAATTTCTGCAATAACACATCGACAATGTCAACACTGTAATGATAAATTCAAGATGCACATGATTCAATTTTAAACCTTGTTTTGGTACTTTGGTACTAGGTCATCCAAGATGGCTAGTAATATGAAAATATGCACATATATCTCCTGCCTCCTGCCTTCATAACTGTACTATTGGAATATCAACATGTATTCACAATGTTAAAATTTTGCAAGAACAGAACTTTGGGCAGGGATGGTTTCTAGGGCTTAGTCTTAGAATAATTGTGGAAACGTTGATATACATTCCTAATATGTAATGCACGAACTATGCCAATTATGAACAAACTTTGAGTAAAATCCTCTTCACTTACATTAGGATAGAGTACCTTAATTGAAAAGTTTTAAATTATAAAACTTATTTACAATTTTCTAATGACTGTTCCTGTACATATGGCGTATTTAAGTGAATAAAATAGAACAAAATCCTTTAGAGTATCCCCATATATTTTAGGATACATAACCAAGCAATTTTATTAATAGATTGAGCAAATAAATGCAAAAAGTCATGAAACTAAACATTCAAAGAAGCAGTATTCTGCACTTTGGTACTCTTTATAACAAGAAAAGAAAGAATATTTTAATAAAGGAAGGTCACGTTTTGACTTACAAACTTTAAGGAAGCTCTGAACGTTGAGGACATATTGAAATCGAGTAACATCATTCAGACGGGCAGAGTTAACTATCTGTACAGTAATAAACATGGTTTTATTTTATTCAATTAGATTTGGTCCCACTTTTGTTCCAGTATCACTGATAAGGTTGGGAGGCTAAAAAAGGTACATTAAATAGCATTGAAAAGTGACAAAATAATATCAACTGTGAATACACTGTGCATCAATGTTCCTTTTCACAAATTTCTGGGAATAAAATCGATATAATATACATAAAATGAAATTAATTTGCATAATCCTCATATTATACTGGAGTTCTTTCCCTGTGTTACTAACACTTCCTTAGTTTCCTGCTGGGCTGAACTGCAAACAGAACCTCTTCACTATGTATCATTGCAAGATCCCACCAAATCCTGATCACTATGATATGCATTTCCATAATAAAGGAATATCAACTAGAAATGTCTGTAATCTAGTCCAACCTATGTCGCTCTCAAACTCCATGCTTTAAGTGCATTTATTGTTTCGCACTCAGAGTTTCTACCTCTATCAAGACTTAAGTATAACTAGAGCATTAGTGCTGAAGGAATAGTACACCAGAGTTAAATACTAATCCCCTGGCAATCTACCTACCGCTATAAGGATATAAAATTTAACCAGGACTTGGGTCCTCAACAGGAATATCTCCTGATCATGCTTTATTTATATAGCCATCTCTCATGGGCTAACCAAGTAGCCTAGAACCAGACAGTTACTCACTTACTTCCCAAGACATCCCTGGGGAAATGGTGGAAGAGGAAAGAAAGAATAAAAACAAGAAAATTTGGAGGCCAAGGTAAAAAAGAAAAAGTTTAATAAGTGAAGGATAGCTGGGAAAAGATAGAAGAAAATAAAACAGAACAAGTAATACAAAGGTCATCACTCACCACTTCCCATGGGTAGACTGACACGCAGCCAGTTCCTGAGCAAGAGATGGCTAACTCTCCTAAACCCCCTCCTTTCCTTTTTGTTGATGAGCATGACTTTACATAGTTCAGAATATCTCTTTCATTCATTCCAGTCTTCTGCCCAGCTGCGTTTCCTCCCAACCTATTGCACTTCCCCAAGTCAATTCCTCTCAACAGTGGAGGGGCAGACTGAGAAATGGGTGGCCTTGGTGCTGTACTAACACTGTTCAACAAAAACATGGAACATGAGTGCATTATCACTATTGTTTTGGTGAAAAGTCTAAAACACATCACCATATGAGCTGCTGTGAAGAAAATTAACTCTATCCTAGCCAGGCCTGGTACATCAGCCTAACAATGAGCTCTTAGTGTGCTGGTTTTGTCTAATTTCCCTGCATGTAACAGTATCTGTCCCTTTACCCTCATCACAACAGTAAGAAAAATCCATTTCTAAGGAATCATTTCATGTTGGTTGAATTCACAGTCTCCAATGATGTCATGGAACCTGCTTTTTCATTAGGGCTTGCTACTTCACAATATTCTGGAAGTATTTGTCTGTATATTTGATCCTTTCTGCATTGTAAAGTTGGAAGTACTGACAGCAGTTTAATATGAACACAGAAATGAGATGAGAAGTGGATCATTACCATTAGCATGGCATCTGCTGTCTACATCGAACTCACAACAAGACGAAAATTTAGGACACAAAATTGTGATATTTGGTCCCAGAACTTGAGTTTTTAATGAAGGCTGTGTGGACCTCATTGCAGGTGAATAGCCAGAACACCTGACACAATCCAATAAAACAGATGGTAAAAGCAAACATAGAGACAGTGAGCAATTGACACAGTAACACGGGGCAAGAGTTCTGAATGGAGATTACGAAAGGTATATATTAATTAGGGTAGAAATGATTAGAGGAATACAATGATTAAGAGACAAAATTTTAAATGGCGTATAGAAGACAGATGTTCTGAAATTATTTGGCAGTGTAATGGGCTGAAAAATAAAGGGCGTGAACCAAAGCTAAGAAAAGACTAATCAGCAAGGGAGTTCAAGAGAAATTTCTTCACACAGAGAGTAATGAATGTGTAGCATCACAAGCAATTAGGTGGGGAAAAAACTCACCCTCAGGTGCTAAACATATCCAAGAAGAGAAAGATAGGTAGATGAGCTGCATGAACTAATTCTGTACATTCTCTCTGCTTCAAGAATGGCAGAGGTAAAGCATTACTTAAATTAAGTGGGATTATAAATGAAGTTGTTTTGATGAGACTTACAGTGGTAGAGAACAAAGGCAAGCACAATTATTTTAGCAGTATAGCTTTCCATAAAAAAAACCACCGAACTTGATTTACTCCAAAATATTCTACACAAAATGATTCTTCCTGATTTTATTGCTAACAAGAATGTGGTAAATGTGGATGCATCTCCCATCAGAGCTGTGTATATAATAATGAGAGACGGTTCATCTGAATCTAAAGGGACAGAACCTTAAACTCCTTTTCTCTACTAGCTGCCAAGACTACTCTTTTCCCACCATCCTTCTGCTCTTAAAGTTGTTACATTTATATTTGGAAAGGGCTATGGTAACTTTCAGTTTCCTAAAACAGATTGCCCTGCAATACCTTAAAACTGTTATTCCTTTAACATTTGCCATAGTTTCTTCACTCTGTATCCATATTGCTCAGAAAGGATAAATGTCTTCTCTAGCTGAAAGTCTGTGTACTGGAAAAAGTGTTATACAAACCATGACAAAACTTTTTACCTACAGATGGGAAGTCATACCATGAAGAAAGTGTCACATCATTTATTCACAAAATTGATTTATCTCCTTGCTTCAAATTACATTACTACTAATAATAATCAAGATCCAGTGTAATTACTTTATTCTTAAGCATTCATGTTCAAACAGTTTAAATTTTTTTAATCAAATGAGTTGCCTGCAGGAGCATAAAAAATTACGTACCTACATTATGTGAATTCAGACTCTGATGATCATACTTGTAATAAGATTGACTCAGTCTAGTACAAATAGAACACCCGGTTAAGTATGTTTCAGTAAAAAGACAAATCTCAAATTAATTAAAAAAGACAAAAAAAAAGAAGTCTGTAAATGCACATGCACAGGAACTTTGTTACAGTATGAACTAAGCAAAAGAGGGAAGATTACATCACCGAGTAGAGATGGAGTCAGCTTATAAAACATGATTGTACAAATGATTTATTGCATTACTCTTTTTTAGTATCTCACCAGCATAATGGGAAATCCTAGGGGAAAATATTCTAACATGATCACTTCAAGTCCTGGGCCTAGAGGTGGTTTAAAGTTGTTAATCACTTCTCAGTCTCATCTTAGACTCATTCAAGTTTCTTGACTCTATTTGCCTTCCCTCAAGTTCCTTCTTCTTGTAATTATATCAGATTAAAATTTGCTACATAAATTATTTAATCAGAATTCAGTTAATACAGCTCTGTTAGATAGCCAGTAGCCAAGTATCCACAAACAATATTTTTATACATATTGTTATGGCCTTGGCCCAATCAACCTGCTTGGGATGGTGGAGGGGTGTTTCTTTGTATGTTTGCATGGCAGTGAGGAGCGATGACAAATCACTCCAGGGTATGCTCAAATTCCAATCTGTACTTCAAACACATTCAAATTTGCAGTTTACAATAGGAACTTGTAATACAACCAAATTCACCCAAAAGTGCCAAGCAAAAAAGAAAAGGTGAGGAAGAATAATGAGAGAATAAAAAGGGAATAAGGCAAGAGAGTGAGGAAGAAGAGGAGCAGGAAAAGGAGAAATATAACAGAAAAATAATCACCATCCCTATGAAATCTAATGGCATTTTCCTCAAGAAATGTATTCCACAGTGTAGAGGGCATGCACACGAATGCTTCATGGCAGCAATTATTTATAGAGGTGCTCCATCCCCTATACAAAAAGATTTGTCTTGCTGCACCTGCAACTTCTGTCTCCACAGAAATTTCTCAAATTGGCGCATGTGCAGAAGTTCCTTCAGGAAAGTTCTTGAATTGTGGCTGGGGTCTCCAGGGGAGACTGGCAGTTCAGTGTACCCCTGCCAGAAGGGTCCACATGAATATTTGGGACACTCATGGGCATGAAGAGAATTGTGTACTAGGATGCCCAGAGAGGTGGTAGAAGTCCCAACCGTAGAAATGTTAAGGTCAGGTTGGATGGGGCTCTGAGCAACCTGATCTAGTTGAAGACGCCCCTGCTCATTGAAGGGGGTTGGACTAGGTGACCTTTAAAGGTCCTATAATTCTATGTATTTGACTGTCAATACTTCAATCTCTCATACCTTAAATAAATATAAAACCTCTGAATAACTTTGACTTATTTTATTAAAAGGGTGGAGATAATACGCCAAAAAGATTTTCAAAAAACAGGCAGACAGGTATGTAATAAAGCCAGTGAAGGAAGGAAAAAGCCCTGATCCGGGCCTCACATCCCACAAGTCTAATCAGCTGTATTTCTGACCAAGAGATACAGCATACAGCAGCCCCAACCCAAAGGAAGGGGAAAGAGCAGTGGCCTCCTTAAGTTACATGAAGAAGAGAAGACAGAGTTGTGGAATGAACATCTGTCTCATTATTAATGCAGTGTTAGAAGGGATGAAGGAAAGATTTTAGTATAATTAAGGTGCTGTAGAAAAGATGGATTTGGGGGCAAGAAATTACACTTGTGTTTAGGTCATGCAGTAAGAAATTTAGTGTATTTTAGCAGGGTAAGAGAGAGGTAGATAACCTACTGAGGTCTATTTCTACTCAAAATATTCTATTGTTCTGTGGGTGGAAGACTCCAATGTACGAAATACACTATTCTATCATAAATGTGACTGCAGTAATTACAGTGTTTACCAAACAATTTTTTTCCTAAATCATGTTTTTTCAGATCACATTAGAAGATACATGTCCCATGTCAATGCAAAATTGCTTAGTACTCAACTTTTCAAGGTTTTCTAATTCTTCGTAAAAAAACCCGTATTTTCCAAAAGGTCTTTGTTATAGGTATTTCTGCAGCAGTAAGCTCTGTCTCTAATTCCAATAATCTGTTATACGGCAATTAGAAATTCTATTTCTGTAAGTGCTGCTGGGATCAGTCCTTATTAGACACTGGTAAAGAAGTCCTAACAACTTTGCAGTGACATTGTAGCCACCAACACAAGAATTTGACCTTCCCTTTGGAACACTCTTATGTCCTCAAAGCACTTATTCTTAATGACAGGTCTCTGCTTGAGGAAGAAGAGTGAACTTAATGTTTGTTGCAAAATTATAAGAAATATCTTTGCAAATACTAATTTTTGTTGTTGTTGTTATTTTAGTTTGTACTGGGATGTAAAAATATGTCTGCATTTTGACTACAAAGCAGGCTGTTCTGTTAGGTGACTGGAAAGACATCCATGACCCTTAAGAATGAAAAAGAGGCAACTTATACATTCTGCTCTGCAGATATTATAGTTGATGATTGATGTAGTCTTCATTTAGCAGTCCTCAGCCTTAGATATACACAGTGTTACTTTAAATTAACTCCTACTTTGAAAGCTCCCATGTGGCTTTGCAATTGGGATTTGAAGTTGTCGCATGTTCCTCCCTGCTTCCATTTGCCTGTCAAGCAACCTTAGAATCAAAGAATCATAGAATCACAGAATCGTAGAAACATAAGGTTGGAAGAGAATTCTCAGATCACTGAGTCCAGCCGTGCCTGTCTCCCTGCTAAACCATGTCCCTAAGGAACTCATCCACCCGTTTTTTAAACACCTCCAGGGATGGTGACTCCACCACCTCTGTGGGCAGCCTGTGCCAATGCCTGACCAATTTCTCTGCCTGGCCCACTTTCATTAGTGCGCGTCCCACAGAACACAGTACTGCACTGCAGAAAGCTTCATATACAGGGAGTAATATTTTTTAAGCTTTCCAAAAAAAGAAAGCAGAGTATATCAGGGACTGTACATGGACAGAGCTATACAGGATGAGGACCAGGCTTACATGCAGACTAATGCAAATAAGTGTTCAAAACAGAAAAAGGGAAAAAAAAAAAAAATCACAAAACCCCAACCAACCAACCAACCACCTAACTAAAACATGACATTACGGCTATTTATTACAAAAATTTGAAAAGTTAATGCCAGAGAATAGAAGCATTGAACTACCATTAAACAAGATCCATAACAAAGGTTCCTGTCATTCCTGTCAGAAGTGGAGTTTCTTGAGGTTCTCATTGATGTTTAACATCAATTTGAATGTCGATACTGAGTGAAGATGTTATACGCTTTGAGGAATACTTCATTCCACAGTTTGCAAAATTCTATCCCTTCCAATTAATCCTCCAGAAAGAGAAATGAGGAATACAAAATTGTTATTCAGTAGGATTTATACTGATTTTTGCTAAGAACAAAGAACATGAATCTAGTAAAAATATATTCCTAAAAGGTGAAAAATATATAACCTAAAGTAACTGAAGCTTTAGGATGTTTTGAAGTTTCATAAACCATAGATAAAAGCCACTTAGGATTGTCATTGTCCTAGTAAGAAGCATAAATGATCACCTGAAATAAATGTTGCAAAGCATTTTTTTAATTTTTCAGTTCCTATTTTCCTTCTAGGGGAAAGTAAAATAAACTATGAGTTGGTTAATTTCCCCTAACAGTGTATTTGCTTAATGTTTTGCAGTTATGCAAAACAGCAATTTGTTACAATTATTTTTGCAGAAAACATAAGGCTCTTAATGTGACAGGTTTAATCCACTTTAGAGATCACCAACTCTGGTACATTGAAATTAATAACTAAAATATTAAAAAAATAAAATTATAAATGAAAATCCACCATAAATAACTCATTAAAACAAAGCAACTTTAATTTTTAAATCTACTTTGGGTTTAGTTTATATAAACTGATTTGTCCTCACCAAAGTTGTTGGACTCGTTGCTTAACTGAGAGGCCTTTGATGTGGTCACTGCCATTCATGAGGGGATACTTGGCTAAGGTTAAGAAGAATTTGGGATTTACAGAATTATATGAGTTAATGTTTGATCTTAGTAGGAAAGTTTGACAGGGAAAATATTTCCTCTTTTGAAAAATATTTCTGATATGAATATTTCCTTCATTTTGCATAAGGCTGAAAAATTAATGTTTTTGAAAGAAGAAATCCTTACCTTTCCTAAAAACAAGTAGCTGACCTATAGCTACCTGTATCCTCAAAGACGGGCAAGGATACCAGATTCATGGATTTAGTGAATGTTATAAGAATGAACACTTTTTCTTTCCTATTTAAACAGGAATTAATAAATTAAATAATTCCATTTCATAGCTGAAGAGGGACTTTTAGGCCAGAAAACCAGTTTGATTTTTTTCTCTATCTCCTTTAAAATTAGTGTTACTTCTTCTCATCATTTTGTCTTTTTGCTTTGGAACAATTCTACTTTGTCAAACTGAAGTATTTGTTAGCACAAAGAAGGACTCCAAAGCTTACCTCTTGCCAACATTTTGAGTATTTGTTTGCTCTTTATCTCAACATAGAAAGAAGCTTTCTATTTCTACAGGATGGTATTTAATATAATTTATTAAATATTCAAATACAAGTAATGAAGATTGCAGTGAACTTTCCTCAGTGCCTAGATTGGTTCTAAAGATAATTACAAGTCCATTAGAAAGAGGAAAGCTTTATCCTAAGCACCAATATGCTGCATAAGTGCTTTTTTCATTATTAGTTTCATTAGGGGAACTGCAATTTTCTAGTCTTTGTGTGTGCTCAACTGCTTATTTTACATGGTTGCCCTAAACCCTAGCTTTGGGGAGTTTGCAGCCTTTGACATGTAAATTTTTTAAAACTCTGGTTGTTTTATTAACGAAGCAGTTTTGTCATTAGTCATAGATTATATTTATTTAAATTTCATTTATAAAATCTTTCCATGTTATAGACAATATAAAAGAACAACCACAAAACCTCAGTGCTATCAAAGTCTGGATCCTAACATCAAACATGGAAAATAAAGCCTTAGATTAGAATCAAAAATCCACCAGCAAAACCCAATAAGAATTAAGTTTCTCGAAAAATCATTCCAAAACAAAAAAAAAAACCCAGAACGTTCTCTTCCTATAGAAAGAGTTTGGTTTTTCACTTATAACACCATAAGTAGCCACAACTCAAGGATTAGAAGTCTTCTCCCAGAATAAATAGATTTAAAGATACAGTCTTTAATGTGAATATTTTAAACAGGAAACTACAGGTTATTTAATTAAAAGTCTTTAATTAAAAGCTGAAACTGTGATGATAGGCAAAAAAAGCCACTGGGAAAAAAAAATCAAGAAATAAAAGGATAAATATAAGGGTACATTGTTAATTCAGGAGTCTGAGTAGTAACTTGGAATGAATTATTGCTGGGTACAAGTCCCTACTTCCAAGATTGCATTCATTTTTTATTCATATATTATTTCACATACAAATAATTTTGAAGTAGGAAACGAAATCCAGAGTACTGAGAGTGGTGAACATCTCACATGCCCTAAGGTACACGTTCAAGCTATTAGACGGTGGCAATAATGTGATTACTCCATGAGGAGGGACAGGGCAGGAGTGACTCCAGAGCAGGCAACACCCTCATTGATCCAGGTACAGTCCTGCAGAACCAAAGCTGGGCACTGATGACAGAGACCATCAACAGCCCCAAGCACATCCAGCGGTGGACCGAGCCCAAATCTCTTCACTGGGCCAAGGTGCAGCAGGAAGTGGGTCGAGAGGCAAGAGTGTCACATAGGCACAAGGCATCCATCTGGGAAACAGGCCAGTAGGCAGGCATACCTGGAGCATAGCTCAGGAAGGGATTAAGGCCTCCAAATTGAGTTGAAATGGTGATCCTGAACCCACAATGAGGTGTAAGGGGAGGTCCCAGGGCAGCTGGCCAGGGCCAGTAAAGTCTGGTATTGGCCTTCAGGGCCCAGACATGAAGCATCCATCGAGTTTCAAGATCAAAACAAGGTTTAGGTTTCACAGTAATTGATAGGATAGTGGTGGCCTTGAGTATTGAAATATTCTGGTCTAGCTGCCCTAAGTCTGGCGTTCAGATGGTATATTAGTATGGAGACAGCTGAGGGAAGAGAATCACCGTGGACACGTCTCCATTAGCATGTAGGCAACCCACGTTTTTATTAGATTTGCCACAAAGTTCAAAACATTGAATTGAGTTGTCTGTTGAGGTTCTGCTTACCATGTTGGTAACATTCCACTCTCAGATCAAGAAAAGTAGCCAAGACTTTAGAAGAACAATATTCTGCATTCAGTTTGCGTCAGTTGCCAAAACAACATAGAACAGTCCTGATGCTAATTCCCAGTGATAGGGATTTTGTAGCAGTCGTGTCATCACTGCAATTAATTTCACAGTGAACAATGCATTCAGGCTGTGTAATTCTCCCACTGAGTAGCACTGATCTCTCAGCCTGGTCTAATTAGACAAAAGTTTCAGGATTAATTAGGACCAGACAGAAGTCATTTACAGGGAGTGAGGTCAGCAAATTCTTATACACATAGGAAGCAGCAGTCATAGTCGAGCAGTAGTTGTACCTTGAACAAGGCAAGAGTGTAGCCTTCTGGGATTCTAACGGAAAACTAAACAAACCTTTGAGCTCCTGCCAACTCCTGCCAAGTCTATGAGCAAATAAAACAAAATAAAACAATACCCTTACACTCTTTTAGGAAAGGTAAGTATAGTCCTGGTTATTGTTATAGTTGAACTGGTTTTGGCAAAATCCACATTTTTAATAAAATAGTCACTGGGCACTGAAATTCCATTTCAAAGTTGAATATATTCTGTTCGGGATATACAAAGCTATTTTTCTTAACTGGGTTGGACTCGATGATCTCAAAGGTCTTTTCCAACCTTATGATACTGTAAGTACTCAAGCCACTCTGCCAGCCACACACCTACCTCTGCTCCATGGAAGTCGATAAAAAGTTTCCTATTGATTTCAACAAGAATGGGATCAGAAACAATGCCAAAATCATCCAGGAGGCAGAAAAGAAAATAACAGCTAAATATTGAAATGGTATTATGAATACCTACCATTTTTAACACTGCTTTGATATGTTATTCTAAAGAGAAAAACAGGAAAGTGTTTCTATTTACTGAAATATTCATCAGAAATAATAGATGTTTCATCAATTCATAAAGTATTTTATTACTTTGGAGTGTGCATTGTTGATATGTCAAAGGTTAACAGATCCATAAGCTTCTTTATTTATTCAAATCATATGAAGAAGTCTAATAAGTAAAGACACACGATAGATCAAAGATGTGTATACACAGAAACTATTTTTCTTTACAAGAGCTTGGTCAAAGAAATTCTGTATTTTGGTTAAATGCAATATCTCTGTTAATAATTAGATATCAGAAAATTAGTTTACTAATTTCAAAATATTCACTACAGAGAATTGTTTATACATATGAAGCCAATTAATCTAGACAAAGATTCTCAAGGAAGTATCTAGAAAGTGTTTGCATTAGTAATTTATAACCAAAGAAAACAACATTAATTACATTTTTAATAAATAAACTAAAGAACAAAGACTGTACCAAATATAAACACCAGGCTGGGAAGCAGAGTAACAAACAGTATCTTTTCTGCTACAGCTTCTGATTTTTCTACAGATTCCTCCTATTTTGAGTTTCATCTAATGCATGTGATTAAAAAATAGAAATAGTAAAATTATTTCAACAAAAGAAAGCACAAAGGATAATAAAGAAGGCTTTTGTGTGTCTCCTCCTCCACCGTTCCTCAAAATATTTGTTACTTCTAGCTGTCTGTAAAGGCTTTTGCACATAAGAAATTTGACGCTGTCAAAACCAGCACTACTTATCGAAGTATAAATACATTTTAGGCAGCACATACATTTCTAGGCTATTGGAAGTTCTAATGCATCATCTTCTATGTTATCTGCAACACTCATGCACTAAAAAGAAAGCTGATTCTCTTGTGTCATAAGGAAATTTGAAATTTGATATATACAGCTAAACTTCATTGATATCTATGCAGAGTTGCTAATTAAAACACAATAAAGATCATAAACATTAATTTACTTATAGTTTACATATTCTGCTCATGTCTAATTATAGTAGCCTTTCTGATCATGCTTAAAATCCATGACAAATTAATTCTGTATATATACAGTGTATTCTAGTTTAAGCTAAAGTAGAATCAGTTTTCTAAATTTTCAGATAAGCCTCATCTAACCGCATGTTTTCAGACAACGCTTGTCTCTAGAAGTGATAACGTGGCACATTGGTAAGCAAAAGGGCCACTATTTATAATTTTTCTGTAGAAACCAGGTCTATCCTTCAGCTCATGAAATCCCATAAGTGAAAGGGGCAAAAAAGAATTGCACCTGCAGGGAGGAGTGGACAGGACAAGTGACCAAAAACTGAGCAATAGAGTATTCCATTCCATCCATGTATGTCAAACTCAATGTAAAACTGATGGATCACGAGGATCAAGCCCTCTTCTGTACTGTCTGGAGTCTAATGTGGACCTCATCTGTCTTTTTGCCCCTGATCCCAGATCCATGCTTTCCCGAATCCTGTTCCTGACTGCAGCTCCCATCTGCCACTGAGTCCAGCCTGGGACCTTTCCCTGTGCTTACTCTGCAGCATCACTGGTGATGAAGTCATCAAGGTGGGAAAGTGGGGGGTGGGTGGTTTGCAGTTTAGTATATTTCTATATATTTTATTATT